>PVIR01018359.1:8881-33562 GCA_004026965.1 Petromus typicus | reverse complement strand
CAAGAGTTTTACCTAACCTGTTTTGCAGTAAGTTTAGAGTGTCTGTTTTAATATTTAGGTCTGTTAACCACTTTGAGTTTATTAAGCTCCTCTTTTTATAAGTCTGTGTTTAGTCTACATTCACTAAGCACATCAGTTACTTTGATTGTTATCATTTTTCCTGAGAATTTATTTCTGCTGCAATATTCTCTACAACCTCATGCATCTGCTTTTATCATTAAATTTCAGCTGGTATCATTTCAGAAAATTCACAAAAATGAGTTCTAATTTCCTCCATCTCACTGTTCTCCAAAATTGTCCCAGGTGGATGGGAGGTCTGAAGCTGCATTCTGCTTCAGAATTACATCATTTAGTCTTTTTCATATCACTTTATTGTTAATTTTTTCTTTACTGAGTTTACTGGTGCATTTAGGTATTCATTATGATCTCATTCATCATTGAAAAGCTGTACTTATACATGACATATTTTGATTCCTATTTTATTCTCATTCCCCTTTTCTCCCTTTAACCTTTCCAGTCTCCACATACATAAGCTTTCTTTCCAGTTTTTTTTTTTTTTTGCCATCAAATTTTTTCTTTTCCTTCTTTGCTTTTTCTGGCCACACCCCTAGCTCCCCTTCTTCTTGAACATTTTCATCCTGTTTCACAACATCTATTCTGCATTTTGGACAGCTATAACCTCAGATAATCATCATACTGTCATACAATGGAGAACAACAGATTATACCAGGTATTTCATCCCGATCAAAGTAGCCCAATTAGCATTAACAATAGTGTCAGGCACAGCCTAGACACTGACAAACTGTGGTATCTGTTCATTTGGAACCTTTAACCATAGGAGCAACATCTACATATATATAACAAAATCTAAAATAAACCACAAACTTACATGCTTTTAGTTTCCCTTTCTAGACTGACTTTACCCTGTGGAGAGGGTAATCCAAGAAAGGTAAAGGACCAAACTAAGAGATAAGTGAAGAAGATCAAAGTAGTATGAAGGTTTCAGGACACAGGATGCTCACCAGAGCATTGGGAATAACGAAAAGAGGACAGGAGAGAAGGAATGAAGGATGAAGCAAAAGAATGTCAAGTGCACCAGAAAGACTAGGAACAATGATCATACATATGAAAATAACAAAAAGTCAACAAAGACAGTTGAGAAAATACAGACAATATGAAGAAGACAAATCAAGCAATAAGAGCAAAACTTAATCACCTAAAAACACCCAAATAAGACAGAAAAATGATAATTAAACAGAATGAAAGCAAAGAAAAAACATAACATTCCCCTTACACCCACGTTCCTCTGGGAGTGTTTGTGTCAGGTGCCAAACTGGGCTGCCAGGTCTGCTATAGGACGAGTGCCGGGTGCAGGGATTGTCTTGGGCACCAGATGTGGGGCAATGGGGCAAATCTTTCACCAGCAACTTTCTGGGTGTCCCTTGTGCCCACATGTGTTTCCTTAAGCTGTTTGTCTCTGTGGCTCCCCAGGTGCTGAAGCATCCTCAGCCAGAGCCAGCCTAAGGATGTTTCCTGGGACACACACAGCTGGCCCTGCCAGACCTTGCTCAGTTCCCCCATTCTATCTCACAAGCTCCTTTCATGCTGCTTATTTTTTTTAATATCTGGAGATAAGCCTAAAATCCTAAATTGATGTGCTTAAATGTAATTCAGCATTAAAGAAACATCAGAAATGCATATCAATATATTTTCTCATAAAAAGCATAGTGTCAAATATATATGTTAATATTAAAAATTCATTCTTCAAAACAGACAATAAGGTGAAAATTAATAAGATTTACTGACATTTTGCAGGTCGCTTATTAAAGCACTGTCGTCCCAGTCATTGCCCCAGTGGTGGCACAAGGCTGTCTGAATCCCGCGCCTGTGGGCTGTGGGCTTTTCTGAGGCTGCTGGTCAGAGTGGGAAAGATGTTCTCTTTCTCTTCCCATCTGCTGCAGGCCCTGACTTTGATGTCTTTAAAAGTTCCAACTAGCCCCTGTGATACATGTCAAAAAACAAAACAGAACCAAGACACCTGGTAGCTGCTCCAGGAGGGACCTGAAGGTGAATGCATTTGTCTACAAATCACTCAGAGCCTGTTCTGAGATTTCACTGTATAAAAGATATTTGTTTGTATAAAAGATACCACTTTACTGTTGCACCTGTTATTTTACATAGAACCTACTTTCAAAGATTTGAGTAGTTACCTATTCTGAATTGTGGTGGTACGCTAGTGAATATGAAGGTATAACTACAATGTGACCTATTTAAGGACTTCAAGGATGACACCTAGAAAGGCAATAGTTGTATCAGAGCGGATTTTGTATTTTTCGTGTTTTGAGGTTTCCATATTGTTTTTTGAAATGGTTGTACTAGTTTAAACGTCCATCAACAATGTAACACAAAACATTTCCCAATCCTCACACTATTTCTTATCATTTGAATTCTTCATAATGTCCATTCTTTCTGGAGAAGATGGAGTGTCACTGTCTTTTTAATAAATGCAGCAAAGCTGAGAAACCCATCTCTCTATTTTCTGGGTAAAAGAACCATGTCTCCTTCCTGGCTTAGGACATTTCTGCAACTTGTTAGTTCTTTTATTCAGTGAAGGAAACATAAGCAAATAGCTTCTCCCATCTCACTCCTCATTTTTGTTGGGTGCTACTCAGTGTTCTTGAAATAACCACAACTATCTCCATCAACATAAAGTGCATGTTTGGGAAAACATCTGCCCAACACAAAATTCTAATCTAGTGGTATAGATTATTTATATACTTGTTTATTTACAAGCTCACAATATTCATGGTAAAAGGTTCTATATTTCAAATTCTGCACTGTGGTAAACATAATAAGCCCAGAAATGTTAAATATATTTTCCAGATATATCAAAAGTCTCGATGTACCTTCTAAATTGACTCTGAGACAAGGACCAGATAAACTTCCCAGTGGCCTCAACGATGAACTCCAGGGCATCGTTCCCACTGAAAGAGCAGTGGAGTTGTGTCGTCATTTTATATTTGAAAGAAGAGTAGGCAGGGTCAAGTTTGCAATCCTGGCAGAGTCTCTCTTAGTTCTGGGATTATAGATGTGCTAGCCTGTCTTAAGGACATTTGGCGGGGGGACATAGAGAGTAGCACCAATGCATCTCCTAGGGTTTGGAGAAGAAAAGAGAGAGGGAGAGGGGGCTGGGAGGGTGGCCGGCTCCAATGGCTACACTTAGCTTAGCTCTACTTTTTTTTTTTTTCATTATGCATTTCAGAGGGATGAGGCAGGGTACAATGATGACGTCTGGTTTGTGGAGCTTAGGCTACATATTACAACCGACTCAGGATCTTAAAACTTAAAACTCTTTTCCTAAAGCCCATAACCTCTGAGTCTAGGATGAGCCCTCAGAGGGTGGGTATATGTCGGGACCTGAGGATGACTTACTTGAACTTTCGACTTATTTATTTGGACTTATGGATGTCTGCCTTGCCCTGCAGGATCAAATGCTGGAATTACTGCGAATGTCTGGCCCACTTTGTGGAATCTTAAACTACAAGGATTACTGCACTTGGATTATTGGCCTTAAGACTTACTGGGACTTACTGGGATTTAAGGATATCTGCCCTACCCTATGTAATCTTCAACTACAGGGGCCACCCTGTTTTATGCATGCTAGGGTTATAGGTGTGAAGGCTTAGTACCAAACAAAGGTGCAGTGAGCTTGAGGTTATGGGTTCTTCTGCTCCTCCTTCTGCTGCTTCAGTATTTGGCCTTTGGCTGCCACTGCTCAGAGTAGCAAGAGTCAAGCCCGGGCTCAGCATTTTTCTCCATTTTCCAACTTTGTTGTTTATTGGTTGTTAATCCTTTTTCTGTGAGACTCATGGGGAGTTGGAGTTTACCATGAGGGTTCTGGCTACGTCCTCTTCCACTGACTCCTATGGGTATATATAAGAGACAATGAGGATCTATTTAGTCCAATATAAAGCCACTATCCCAGTCTACATTCAGATCAAGTATTTATGACAGTCAATGCCCTCATAGCTGAATCATGGGACACTGCACAAGGCCTAGAGTTTTTTATCCTTCCCAGAATACGGACCAATCCCCTGGGAAGAAATAGTTGACCTCAGGAACAAGTGAAGGATAATCAACTGCAGGATCTTGTCTAAGAACCTGGCTTTGGAAACTGGGCTCTAAGGCCCCAAATGTCCCAGGAGACGGATTTTGATCCAAATGTCTCTTAAAGAGGTTATACCTGGCACAATGTGAGCAATGGAACTGGTGTACACAGCAGCAGAATGGATCCTACCTTCTACCAGACAGGTGCCTGGCCTCCGTTATTTACCTGGCAGGACTCCTCTGTCAGCTACACAAGCAGCCTCAGAACTGAGCTCTAAAGCATCTGAATCTATGGTACATGGACCTGACTTTGGGTGTCTGCCAGCTGAGCTCGATACAAAAGGTTATTTCCTGGGGATTCCCAGGTGTCCAGTTTACTTCTGCAAATAGGACACAGAGCTGTGGGTGTGCAGAGGCACTCAAGATGTCTCATTGCTCAAGAACCTGGCCTAAGGCTCCTGTGAATGCCAGAACCTGGGATTCGTGATCTCACATGAGATAGATTGACCCTCCTTGTATAGAATGTCTACTGTCACCTCTCCCATCCTTTCCCAAGCTTCAAAAGATTTGAAATGAGGCAGGTAATTGGTACCACTAAATGTTCCTTTAACTTTCTTTTTTTCTCTTCTCTCTTTCTCTCATTTGTTATTTCTCTTTCACTACTTTTCTTGTTTTTCTCTTTCACCTGTTCTCTCTCTCTCTCTCTCTCTCTCACTTTCTCTCTCTCACCCTGTCTCTGTCTCTCTCTCTCTCTCTGTCTCAACATAATATTTCAAGCTAATCTGGATCTACTGCATAGCCCACACTTGCCTCAAAATGCCAGAAGAACTTCAATCAGAGGCTCCTGAGTTCTGGAATTGCAGTTATGAAACATAATACCTGGCATGCTTTTTGTTCATTTTAGGTATATGTTGACATTTCTACCCACACACTCACCATGGAATCACAGGGTCAGCCAGCATAGCTTGCCTGTGTTCCAGCTGCAAGATCATAGGCAGCCTTATCAGATGAATGGAAAAGGCACATAGTGCACGTAGCAGGTGCCCTTGTGAGTGGGGAGACCTGTGCCTGTTTATCCTGTCCCATTTAACCTTACCCTTTCCTTGCTTTGTACATATCTGACCTTGTGGTAGGGGAAGATATTTGGTCATGTGCTCCTGAAGGAGGTGCTAGTAAAAGCACATGCTTTTGGATTTCTTGAAGGATAGATGACCACAAGGGGGGATAGGGGGAGAGCACACAGGTGGCCATAAATAGCTTCCCCTGTTAGAATGCCTTCTCAGCATTCTTTTTCTTCCTGCAACACCTGCTAAGACAGTAACTTCTCTAAAACTATGGTCCTGGGTCTGCTGTGGTTGTACCTCATACTGCTGTCGGTCATGAAGACCCAGGCTCACAAATGCATGTTTCAAAAGACTTCAGTCCCAACGTCCATCACAGTCCCTGTGCAGCAAGATTTTCAGTATAAAAAGGTAGGATTCTAGAAGGGTAGATACAGGGCGGGTTTGGGGGCTGGACAATGTTAATAGAGCCTTGGGCATGGGGTCCAAACGTACCTAATGTGAGATGAATCTGGGAGCCTAGATCTTGTGCATGGCAGGTGAAGACATACCAGTCCCTCTGCTCAGACAGAAAACCTGAGGTCCTGAACATCCACCGGTGACTGAGCAGCACTGCCTGAGGCCCAAAATCTCAAGATGAACATTTCCCACAGTCCTTTTTGGTCCCAAAAGTCTCTAGATCCTGCTGCTCTCCCCAGGCAGCCCACTTCTGAGCTCTGCCACCAGAAGTCTGTCCCTGAGGGAGAGCTGAGACAGCTTTGGAAACACAACTCTTGGCTGTCCCTGGGCCCTGCCTGTCACCAGCCCTTTGCATTCCAGGGATGGTGGTATCTCACAGGATGGATTCAGAGCACATTGGAGACTAAAAGCATCCGCCATCTATCTAAATGGGGCTCCCTCTATCAGCCGAATGACCACTATAGCTACAAAGTCACCTCCATCTGGTTGAGGTAAAGTTGCCACATCCCTGGGTCTGAGTGGCTGAAAGGTGTCATAACTGAGGAGTTTAAAAAGAGGGAAACTCCTTCATCTCCCTCCTTTGTACTGAATCAGTCTTCCTCCCTACATTCCTCTTTCCTTCTTTACCTCCGTGCTTCCCTATTTCTTTCCTTCAGTTTCACCCTTCTTCTCTTTCTTTCAGTCTTTGTCCCTCCCTTCCATCAACATTCATGGGTTCCTGCAGCGCAAATAGTCAGTGGAACAGGAGAGAATAGGGTGTCACAAAGGGGAGGAGAAGACAGGCAGGGGAACTCACAAGGGACCCCAGAAAGTCTCTCATCTAGGGCTTGTAGGGAAGTAGCTTTTCAGGATCCAGCATGCATGCAATCTTATCTGGCTCAGCTTAGAGTCTGAAGGAGGAGAAGCACAAGCTTCAAATCCTCCATAGTATGTTTTGAAGATTACTTCTCAATTTTAAAAGTAAAACTGGACTATGGATGTAGTTTAATATCATGGCCCTGTGTTTATTTGCAGTACCATTCTCATGAGCACCACCACACCCTTGAGCCAACAGTGATCTGTCCTTTGAGAATACCCCATTCTGACTCCCTATAGCCAAGACCACTATATCATCCATCATGTGCCTCTCAACAATCAAATGACCCATGGATCAGACTGAAAACTCACAGAAATTTGCAGGAGAGATGGGAAAATGAATCAATAAGAGAAGAGAAGCAGACATTTCCTTGGGTTTGAGTGTGGGACAGGCTGCCTGAGGCAGGCAAAGAAGACACAGTGATCCTGGAGGGAGGGTCATGGGTCCCCTGAAGTAGAGCAGCCAGAGACAGAGAAAGAATTGTCCAGGAACACAGATATAGACCAGGAAAGCCATGGGCTGGGTTAGCAAGGACCATGGAACCCTGTGGTTGCACTTGACCAACTTCATATAGCCCAGGGGGACCAAGCCTGGGCCTTGTCTCCATTCACCTCACAATTCTCATTGTTACAGTACAGTAACTTCCCGGATTGAAACTCTACTTCTGATAACCAGACTGGCCAGTACATCTTGGATGATGTTTCACGTGAGTCCTGGATGAGAAAGGCCTGAGGTTGAGATTCAGGAGCAGTATTGCTTTAGAGAGGTCACAGGCCTCTCCATCTCTCCACACAGAGGCCTTGGTGGGGAGTCCCTCCTGATGGGTTGAGGAGGAAGGAGATATTCCCTTCCTTCTTGTCAGGAAAGGGTAACCCTTTGGCATCCACATTCCAGCTTACCCGGGATTGCAGAACTTTACCATGAAAGTGGTAGAAACTGACTACAATCTGTACGCTGTGGTGTTCCACGAGGCAATTTATGAAAACGAGGTGTACACTGAATGCCTCCTCTATGGTAAGTCATCAGTCAGTCCCCTTAGGGAAATGAACCCTGCTCACACCTGTGGGCGTGGGCCCCAAACTCAAGGAAAGTCTTCTCAAGTTCAATCTGCCCTCTCATTGTAGAAGTCTTTCCACCGACCATCTATAGGAAAGGGAACCAAGACCTTGTTCACTCATTCAGCACTGTTTATGTACTGAGGCAGGGGTGGTGGCCCACAGTGTCATTTCAGCACTGTGTGGGCTGAGGCAGGGAGATTGAAAGTGTCAGGCCTGCCTGAACTATATAGCAAGATACCATCTCAAAAGAATTAAAGTAAATTACAGAGCTCTCTTTGTTGAACACTTTCCATCATTCGGTCACAGGGAGAAGAAATCTAAGACCTGAAGTGCTATGGAAATTCACTCACTTGGCCAAGACTCTGGGATTCAGTCCTGGGTACATCTCCTTTGTTCTACCAATGGGTAAGACCAGCTGAGGAAGGGGAAGAGGGTACTGATCTGTCCAGTTCTGGTGCTACAACACAAAGTGAAAGGGAGAGGAAATAATCAGTTTCCTGGTCCAGTCACTGCAACAATAGTGGCCTCCACCCTGGGGTGCATCAGCGCCCACAAGGCCCAGAGCCAAGTCCTTTTCCTGACAGTTTAGCCAAGACCACCCAGACTATAGTACCTAGCACAGGTGTAAGTTCCTCCATCACACTTCCCTGCCCACCTCCTCCTCATATCTGGCTGCCCTGCAATATCTGTACTTCCTCCATTGCCTTGAAAATTCCTGACATGGGAGATGTACTTACTTTCTTTCAAATTACCTGACCTAGGCAAGGAGGTTCACCCAGGGAGCAGGGACATTGGCAGTACACCTGCCGCAGCCAACTTGTAAATAAGGAAATGTGAAGCTCAGCCTATCAACTATCTCATATCTAAGCCCTGAATTCAGATCCTCACATCTGCTTCAGCTGGGCTGTCCTGAACCTGAGGCAGCAGGGACTACAGGGCTCATGATACAGATCTCATAATTTATTCTCTGTGTTGATGTCTCTCTGCCTCCTTTTTCTGTCTATTTGTCTCCCTGTCTCTGTATCTCTCAGTCTCTATATCTCTGTCTCTGTCTCTCTGTCTCTGTCTGTCTGTCTCTCTCTCTCTCTCACACACACACACACACACACACACACACACACACACACACACACCCATGCTGGCTCTAATATTCTCTCTCTCTCTCTCTCTCTCACAGGTGAAGCATGTAACTAGGATAACTGACGGAACATGCAGTGAATGTGGCCAGAGAGAGGGATAATGTGGGTCCAAGGTGGGGTGTATTTGCAGGACTTGGAGCTTGGCCTCTCCCTCATACCACTGCAAATCATACCCATTTTACTCTGCTGTTCCCTCCCAGGTGTCTCTACATCCCTGTTCTTGTATCACTTCAGCCCAAGATGCCATCTGGTTGAACCACTTACCACCATGTAGTGAAAAAGCTGAAAAATCCTTTTCATAGCATACTGTTGCAGAGCTATTTCTCCAACTTTTCTTCTAAATAAACATTTGCTACCAAGACTTCAAGGGTGTGTCTCTTGTACATTGTAGTTAATGTGTTTCAGTCTTCTGTAAGTTCTCTTCTTTCAGGAATATAGGAAAGCAAGTAAAATCTCCAGCGGTTCTGTAGTTCTTAGTTCTGTCTTACATTTGCCCTTCCATGTATGATAAGGTTCTTGAGGTCTATGTGATCTCCATACATCCTCTAACCCTATTTCTAATCTCTCCCTCTGCTTCTTTCTCTCTACCTCTCCATTTCCCCAGTTATATTTTATTCTTAAAGGGTAGTGCTGCTATATAGAAGGACCAATATATTCTAAACACATTTATGGTTAGTTCTAAATTTTGGTCTATGGTCACATGTGTTACTCATGAGGTTAGAGGTATCAGGATAGTAATTGCTAAAGCTTCTCATTTCCTGTGCTGTGTTCAATACTGTTGATAATACTGATTGTGTTATGTCAACAAAGTTAATGTGAATGTTTCATTCCAATACCTCCCATCATGTGACAGAATTGAGATTACTTAAGGGCCATTGCAGATCCAAAGAGGACAACCAAACAAGGAGCCATCTCCTAAGGGTCCCAGATAACAGGGACAAAGGTTGCAACAAACATTGTTCAGACAGAAACTGAGGAATTAAACCAATAGCATCAACAAGGACAAAGGAACAGAGGTGAGAAAAAAATGCAAAAACTCAGATACAAAGATCATCACTAGAGGGCAGTCCAGGGAAAAGGGAAATAGAGCCAACTGCAGCTCAATCCCTCAGGCTCCCTAAAATGGTAACAAAAGAAGATCTAGTAAAATGGAAATCAGAAATTATGTCTGAGCTAAAAACAGAGATATTGTCCATAGTGAAAGATATGATTAATAATGCTAATGAAGAGATCAGAAATGTGCTGGAATCTCAGTTTACAAAAGGAATGTAACATGCTAAACAACTTCAAACAGAGTTCCAGGTGATAAAAAAATTCCAGTGAAAGTTTGCAAAGAAGGATGAACGAATGTGAGGACCGAATTTCAGACCTAGAGGACAGAATTGCAGGCAATGAACAGGAAAGGAATAATTTATTGAAAATGGCAAGGTTCCATGAGAAATCAATCCAACAGCTCCTGGACAATACAAAGAAGAATAATATAAGACTGATTAGAGTCACTGAGGAATCAGGAGACACTGCAAAAGAAATTCTAAAACCCTGTTCATAGATATAATGGCAGAAAGATTCACAGGAAAACAAAAAGAATTGGACATGCAAATAATGGAGGCATATATGACTCCAAATGGCTATAATATGAAAAAAATCTACACTTAGGCATGTAATTATCAAAGTTCCAGATATCCAACAGAAGAAAGATATACTGAAAGCAGTTAGAGAAAAGAAATACATACAAAGGGAAGCTCATTAGGATCACAGCAGACTGTTCAATGCAAATGCTCAAGGCAAGTTGAGCCTGCAGTGAAGTGCTTCAAGCCTTGGAGGAAAACAACCTCCAACCTAGACTGATACATCCCATCAAAACTATCTTTCAGAATTAGCAGGGAAATAAGGTAATTTCATGACAAAGAATATCTGAAAGACTTCACAAATATGAAACCTGCACACTAAATCACTCTGAAGAGTACCTTGGAAAAAAATAATGAAGTAGAATAATTCTTGAGACTCAGTAGAGTGAACTCAATAGGGAAAGGGGCAAAAGGAAAGAAGAAAATATCCAAGAATAGGAATACATCATGTCAGGGCTAAGTCATTCCACACCAGTCAAAACCATTAATGCCAATGGCTTCAATGTGCCAATTAAAAGACAGAGACTGGCAGAATGGATTAAGAAACAAGATCCTCCAGTATGCTGCATAAAAGAAACACATCTAATTCTGATAGAAAGCTACAGACTGAAAGTAAAAGATGAAAAACAATTCTCCATGAAACTGCAAAAAAAAGGAGGCGTAGCTATCCTATTCACAGACAAAATAGATTTCAAACCAAAACTGATTAAGAGAGACAAAGGAGGATACTACATCCTTGTACAGGGAACACTCCAAGAGAAAGAGATGACGTTCAAAAATGTTTATTTACCAAATTCTAGTGCAGCCAAGTATATGAAACAAATATTAATAGATATGAAAAACCAGATAAGACTAATATAGTAGTAGTAGGGGACTTTAGTACCCTGCTGTCACAACTAGACAGAACAACTAAACAAAATATCAATTATGAAATACTTGAACTGAACCAAATTTTTGAACAAATGGACTTACTAGAAACCTACAGACTATTTCATCTCTCAAAGTTAGAATGTACATTTGTCTCAGCTGCTCATGGGCCATTCTCCAAAATAGATCATGTGCTTATTAATAGAGCATATTTAAGAAAATACAAAGGAATTGAAGTTGGCCCTATTTACTGTCATACCACAGAGCCTTGAAAATGGAGTTCAATAGCAAAAGAAATACCAAGATCCTCACAAACACATGGAAATTGAACAACTCTGCTGAACAATCAATAGGTTACAGAAGAAATTAAAGCTTTATAATTAAATAATAACACACAAGAACTTATGGGACACAATGAAAACAGTTCTATGAGGGAAATTCATAGCAGTGAATGCCTATGCCAGGAAAACAGAGCAAGCTCAAATAAACAATCTAATGCTGAACCTCAAGCTACTAGAAAAGGAGGAAAAAGACAAACCCAAAGCTCATACTTGGGAGGAAATTATAGGAATCAGAGTAGAAATTAATGCAATGGAGACTAAGAGAACAATACCAAAAAAAATCAACTAATCAGAATTGATTCTTAGAAAAGATATACAAAATTGACAGACTCTTATACAATCTTATCAAACAAAAGAACGAAAACACTCAAAACCATGCTATTAGGAATGAGAAGAGGTAAATCAACACAGATACAGTAGAAATCTAGAGGATAACAAACACCTACTTTGAAAATTTGTACTGCAGTAAGATGGAAAACATAGACGTAGATAGATTCCTATATACATATGAACTTCCAAAGTTGAATGAAAAAGCTATAAAAATGTTAAACACACCAATATCAATATGTAAAATTGAAAATATAATAAAAAACCTACTGACAAAGAAAAGTCTCAGTCTTGATGGGTTTACCGCTGAATTCCTCAAAATTTTGAAAATTGTTCTGGAGAGGAAGAACTAATATTTTCACATGGATATATCCCCCAAATTATTGTATAGATTCAATGCAATGCCAAATGAAATTCCAACAGTATATTTCACAGATTTAGAGAAAATAATCCACAAATTCACCTGGAACCACAAGAGATCTAGAATATTAAAAGCAATTCTAGGCAACAAGGACATGATAGAGGGTATCATGATCCCCAGTTTGAAACTATACTACAAAGCTACTGTGATAACAATGCCATGGTACTGGCAAAGTAACAGACATGAAGATCAGTGAAATAGATCACAAGATCCAGAATCAACATGAGATACACTATGCCACCTCATCTTTAACAAAGGAACCAAATACCCTCAATAGAGGAAAGATGACCTCTTTAATAAATGGTGCTGGAAAAACTGGGTTTTAACTTGCCCAAAACTAAAGCTAGTCCTATCTCTTTCCCCATGTATTAAACTAAAATCAAAGTGGGTTAGAGACCTAAATATTAACACAGAAGCACTGAATCTTCTGCAACATAGGTTAGACAGAAGTCTTGGAGACATTGGCTTAGGAGAACACTTTATGAACAAAACATCTATAACACAAGAACTAGCAGAATAGATGGAATTTCATCCAATTGAAAAGCTTCTGCACAGCAAGAGGAACCACCAGCAGAGCGAAAAGACAGCCATCAATTTGGGAAAAAATTTTGCCAGCTGTTCTCAGACAAAGGACTACTACCTAGAATATACAAAGAGCTTAAAAAATTAGTCCTCTCCCCCAAATTTTAGAACTTGATTTAAAGATGGACATCTGAAATAAACAGTCGCTTTTCAGAGGAAAAAGTAAAAGAAGTTAAGAAACATCACTAGTCATTCTTGAGATGCAGAAAACACAACACTGATATTTCATCTCACGCCATAAAGAGATTACCCAACAACAAATGCTGGTGAGGCTGTGGTGAGAAAGGAAGCCTTCTCCACAATTGATGGGAATGTAAACTATTGCAACCACTGTGGAAATCAGTGTGGAGATTTCTCAAAAAATTAGGATCAGAGATCCCATTTGACCCTGCTATTCCCCTGCTAGGTAAATACATGAAAGAATTAAATGATTCATACCACAGCGAAGTCTGTGCACCCATGTTCATAGCAGCTCAGTTTATGATAGCTAAATCTTGGAAACCACCCAAATTCTTATCAAGTCTAGACTGGATAAAGAAGATGTGTGGTTTTTTTCTTTTAATAAAATATAGTATGACTCTGCCAGAAAGAATGGTAAGTTCGAGTCGTTTATACTCAAATGGGTGTTCCTTGAGGACATACTCATATATGAAATAATTGAGTCACAGATGTATAAATACTGTATCTTTTCTCTGGTATGAGAAACTGAAGATATAAATGAGTTCTAGAGTGTTTGATAGACCACTGTGAAATAGAAAATATTCAAATGTTAGGGCTGGGGATTTAGCTCAGTGGTTCCGGCCCCTGTTTTGCAAGTGCAAGGACCCAGGTTCGATCCCCGGTAACCACATACCATACTGGGTGTGGAGACTCACGCCCAGCAGCAACCAGTACCACATACCACAGTGCCGGGCGTGGTGGCTCACGCCTGTAATCCCAGCACTCAGGAGGCAGAGGCAGGAGGATTGCTGTGATGTGAGTTTGAGGCTGAGCTCAGGGCCAGCCTGAACCACAAAGTGAGACTCTGTCTCAAAAAATCAAAAAAGAAAAAAGAAAATATTCAAATGTTAAAGAGCTTAGAGTATAACACGAGGAAAAATGTGATGACAAAAAGGGAAAAAAAATTATGTATATACAGAGTGGGAGGTTGTAAGGGGGGCATGGGAATGGGAAAAATGAGAATTAAGATGTGTCATGTACTGGTACAAATTTGCAATTTCAATTGTGATCATGATGCATATATAAAATGTACCAATAAAATAAATTAATTAATAGAAAAAGAAAAAAAGTACAAATAAAATCAATTTTAAAAATTAAAAAAATAATTTTAGAGGGTTTGATTTTTTCAGTCTTTATATATTCTATATATCAGTCTTCCATCTGAGAAAGAACTAAAAAATTTTGGTCCATGGTGTGGGTTGTCTACCCTGTTGGTGATTTTTTGATGTGTAAAAGCTTTCTTTCTATTTATTTATTTATTTATTTATTTTTGAGACAAGGTCTTGCTTTTCTAGTACGGGCTGGCCCTGAGCTCATCCTGGAACTTACAACAGTCCTCCTGCCTCTGCCTCCCAAGTGCTGGGGTGTGTGGTACTGATTGCTGGTGGCATGAGCCTCCACCCCTGGCATTGTTGTATGTGGTTACTGGGGATTGAACCTGGGCCCTTGCACTTGCAAAGCAGGTGCTGGAACCACTGAGTTAAATCCCTGGCCCATAAAAGATTTTTAATAAGATAAAATCCTACTTGTGGGTTCTTTATCATATTTCCCATGGGACTGAGGTTTTTGTTCACAAAGTCTTCACTTATACCAACACCTTTAAGAGTTCTAACTAGCCTCACTTCCAGAAAATTTAGTGTTTCTGTTTTAATATTTAGATCTTTGATCCATTTCAATTTTAGTTTAGTACCTGGTGAGACACATAGCTGTAGTTTAAGACTTCAATATATGGAATCCAGTTCTTTCAGCATTGTTTATTAAAAAGGCTTTCTTCCAAGAAGTGTGTTTGGCCCCGTTGTCTAACATAATATGGCTGAGCTTGTTGGCTTTGCTTCTGCATCTCCTGATTGAATTAATCCTCAAGTCTATCACTTTTATTGACATTACTACACTGTTTTTGTCCCTTATCTCTGAAATATAATTTCAAGTCAGGGATTATAGTGCTTCCTATCTTGTCTTTGCAGTCTAAAATTGTGGGGTTTTTTATGGTCATTAATCTCAGTGTTCTCTTCTACACTGATATTTTGTCCTCATCTTCATTCAACTACTGTGCTTTCAAAGGAAGTTTTAGTCTCCTGGATATCTGCTTGAGTCTGTTTTATGGATTCCATTTCGTTTTTGTGTTGTGAATTCATAGTTTCTGTCATTCTTCTAAGTTCATCTTTTTAAAAAAATCTGTTTAGTCTATCTTCAGTAAGCATGTCCTTCACTTTGATTGTCATTGTTTTTTCCTGAGAATTTATTTCTTCTGTGATATTCTCTACAGTCTCATGCATCAGTTTTTTTCTTTAAACTTCTGGAGGAATCATTTCAGAAAATTCACATGCATGACTTCTAACTTTCTCTATCTCTTTGTGCTTGGAACTTTTTCTGGGTGGACGGCAGGCCTGAGGTTCCATTTTGCTCGAGTGTCCTATCATTTTGTATTTTTCATTTTATTTCTTTTTCTTTATTGGGTTCATTGGTATCTTTTAAGTGTTTGTTATGATCTCCTTCATTATTGAGAATTTGTTCTTCTACTTGACATATTTGATCCCTGTTCCCCTTTTCTCCCTTCAACCATTCCATCCCCATATACATAAGCTTTCTTTCCAGTTTTTTCTTTTTAACCAACAAAATTTTTCTTTCCCTTTGCTTTTTCTGCCATCACCCACAGCTTCCCATCCCCTTGAACATTTTCAGCTTGCTTCACAGTATCTCACATGCAATTAGACTTCATTTGCATCTTCAGTTTTGTATTTTTTATTTTATTTTATTTTTTTGAGACAGGGTCTCGCTTTGTGGTTTAGGCTGGCCCTGAGCTCAGCCTCCAACTCACATCACAGCAATCCTCCTGCCTCTGCCTACTGAGTGCTGGGATTACAGGCGTGAGCCACCACGCCTGGCACTGTGGTATGTGGTACTGGTTGCTGCTGGGCGTGAGTCTCCACACCCAGTATTGTATGTGGTTACTGGGGATCGAACCTGGGTCCTTGTGCTTGCAAGACAGGTGCTAGAACCACTGAGCTAACTCCCTGACCCTGTATTTTTTATTTTAAGTTGTTCTCTGTTTGATACCTATACATTTGTGGTGGATACCATTACTGCCAGTCCTGAAGCTTCCTACACAATGTCTGTTTCTCACAGATCTCTTCTAGATGTAGCTGTCTGATGACTTCTGTGTCTGTTGCAACATATTACCTTACCACTTTATTAGAAATGAGCAGTTCTTATTTGGCTTAGAAGCTACTCTTTTGGCTTGGACTATGATGACAGTCATAACCCCAGAAATCATCACCCTATCACACAGTGGAGTACAAGTGATTATGTGAGGTATTGCATCCTGGTTAAAGTAGTCCAAATAGCATTAACAATAGCATCAAGCACAGCCTACACACTGACAAACTGTGGTATCTGTTCATTTGGAACTTTTAACCATAAGAACAACATCTATAAATACAACAAAATCTAAAATAAACCACAAACTTACATGCTTTTAGTTTCCCTGACTAGACTGACTTTACCCTGTGGCAAGGGGAATCCAAGAAAGGTACAGGACCAAACTGAGAAATAAGTGAAGAAGATCAAAGTAGTGTGAAGGTTTCAGGACACAGGATGCTCACCAGAGCATTGCGAATAACAAAAATAGGACAGGAGAGAAGGAACGAAGAACGAAGCAAAAGAATGTCAAGTGCACCTAATGTCTGGAGATAAGCCTAAAATTCTAAATTGATATGCTTAAATGTAATTCAGCACTAAAGAAACATCAGAAATGCACATCAATGGATATTTTTTCACAAAATACATAGTGCCAAAACATATATGCTAATATTAAAAATCTTTTCCTTTAAAATAGATATTAAGATGAAAATTAATATGATTTACTGATGTTTTGCAGGCTGCTTATTAAAGGGCAAAAAAGCACTGTCGTCCCAGTCATTGCCCCAGCGGAGGCACAAGGCTGTCTGAATCCTGCTCCTGTGGGCTGTGGGCTTCTGTGGGCTGCTGGCCATAGAGTGGGAGGGGTATAGCTCACCACATACCATCTGCTGCGTTCCTGACTTTGATCTCTTTTAAAGTTCCAGCTTGCCCCTGTGATACATGTCAAAAAACAAAACAGAACCAAGACACCTGGTAGCTGCTCCAGGAGGGACCTGAAGGTGAATGCATTTTTCTACAAATCAATCAAGAGCCTGTTCTGATAGAAAAGTTTTTTTTTTTAACTGATTTAGTTTTTTTAAAAAAATAAAATCTGCTTTTAAAGATTTTGAGTATTTAGCTATTTTGTGTTATACTCATGGGGATGAAGGTATGACTAGAATGTGGCGTTTTTAAGGACTTCAGATGAGCCATAGCAGGGTCAGGAGGGATTTTGTAATTTTAGAGTTTCAGGGTTTCCATACTGTTTTCTGAGGTAGTTATACTAGCTTACATGCCCGTCAACAGTGTAACCCAATGCACTACCCAGTCCTGCCACTATTTCTGATGATTTGAGTTCTTCATAATGTCCATTCTTTCTGGAGAAGATGCAGTGTCACTGTCTTTTTAATAAAAACAGCAAAGCTGAGAAACCCATCTCTCTGTTTTCTGGGTAAAGAACCACGGGTTCTTCCTGGCTTAGGACATTTCTGTGACTTGTTAGTTCTTTATTATTCAGTGAAGGAAACATAAGTAAATAGCTTCTCCCATCTCACTCCTCATTTTTGTTGGGCGCTACTCAGTGTTCTTGAAATAACCACAACCATCTCCATCAACACAAGGTGCATGTTTGGGAAAACATCTGCTCAACATAAAATTCTGTGTTATGGATTATTTATACACTTGTTTTACTAGAAGCTCACAGTGTTCATGGGGAAAGGTTCTACATTTCAAATGCTACTCTATGGTAAACATAGAAATGGGCCCAGAAACGCTAAATATATTTTCCAGATATATCAGAAGTTGTGATGTACTTTCTAAATTGACTCTGAGACACGGGGCTGGATATAACTCCCCAAGGGCTCATCAATGCACTCCAGGGCTTGATTCTCACTGAAAGAGCAGAGGAGTTCTCGCCTTTTGTTTTATACTGGAGAAATGTGTCGGCAGGGTCAAACTGCAGTCCTGCCAGAGCTTCTTGTAGTTTATGGATTCTAGATGGGCCACTCTGTTTTGTTAAAGACATTTTGGGAAGGCATAAAGAGTAGTGAAGGTGAATCTCCTAGGGTTTGAGAAGAAAGGAGAGAAGGAGAAGGAGAAGGGACTGGGAGGGTGGCCGGGCCTGACGGATGCAGCTTTGCTTAAAGTCACTTCCTTTTTTTCATCTTGCAGTTCAGTAGGATGAGTCAGGATTCAACATGGCTTCTCATTTGGGAATTTAGGCTGCACATTGCTACCTACTCAAGATCCCCACTGAAAACTCCTTTCCTTAAGGGCCATAGTCTTAGGGACTAGGATGACACATTAAAAAAATCATGAGGATAGAGACAAGAGACCATGAGGGTTTGTTAACTCTCATGTGAAGCCAAGATCCTAGTCCACACTTAGGTCAAGTATTTCTGATGGTCAATGTCCTCATAGCTGAGCCATCTTTAAGGGACACTGCACAAGACCTAGAGATTTTGACCCTTTGCAGGACAATGATCCATCCTCTGGGAGGAAATAGTTGATCTCAGGGACAAGTGAAGGGTCATCAACCGCAGGATCTGGTCTGAGTACCTCGCTTTGGTAACTGGGCTCTAAGACCCCTAATGTCTCAGGACACAGACTTTGATCCAAATGTCTCTTAAAGAGTTTATTCCTGGCACAATGTGAGCAATGGAACTGGTGTACACAGCAGAAGAATGGATCCTACCTTCTACCAGGCAAATGCATGGCCTCCGTTATTTACCTGGCAGGACTCCTCTGTCAGCTACACAAGCAGCCTCAGAACTGAGCTCTAAAGTATCTGAATCTATGGCCCATGGAACCTGAGCCCGGGTCTGTCCATGCTGGGCTTGAGAGAGGGGGTGACTTCTTTAGGATTCCCTGCTGTCCAGTCTGCTCCCACAAACTCTGTGAAGGTGGGGGGACAGCAGAGGCACTCAGGAGTCTCCCTACACCAGAGCCTGTTCTAAGGCTCCTGTGAATTCCAGAACCTGGGGTTCATGAGCTCAAATGAGATACAGTCACCTTCCCTGTCCAGAATGTCTACTCTCAGCTCCTCCATCCTTTCCTGATCTTCACAAGATCTGAAGTGAGGCAGGGGAAGTGTACCTTTGAACGCTCTTGCTTATCTTTCTTTTTTCTCTTTTCTCTTTCTTTCTCTCATTCTTATTTTATTCCTTTCTCTCACTCTTCTTTGTCTTCTTTTCTCCTTTTCTTCTTTCTCCTGTTCCTCTCCTTCCATCTACCTTTCTCTCTGTGTGTCTCAACACAAGGTCTCTCAGTGCATTTTAAGCTAATATGGATCTACTGCATATCCCATACTTGCCTCAAAAGGCCCCAAAATCATTCAGTCAGAGGCTCCTGAGTTCTGGAATTGCAGGTATGAAACACAATGCTGTGTGTGTTCTTATTATTCATTTTGTGTATATGAAATTGATATTTCTACCCACACACCCACCATGGAATCACAGAGTCAGCCAGCGCAGCTTGCCTGGGTTTCAGCTGTGGGATCATAGGCAGCCTTATCAGATGAACAGAAGAGGCACATAGTGCACGTAGCAGGGGCTTTCATGAGTGACACGCTGTGGAGACCTGTGTATGTTCATCCTGTCCCTTTTAATGTTGCCCTTTCCCTGCTTTGCACGTACTTGACCTAGGGAAAAGGGAAGATATTTGGTCATGCACTGCTGAAGGAGATTCTAGTGAAAGCTCATGATTTCTAGATTTCTTGAAGGATAGATTACCCCTCTATAGGGGATAGGGGATGGACAGACAGGTGGCCATAAATAGCTCCCTTTGGATGGATGCCTCAACATTTGTTTTCTTCCTGCAACAGCTGCTGGCACAGCTACTACTCCAAAGCCATGGTCCTGAGTCTGTTGTGGTTGTACCTCACACTGCTGTGGGTCATGAATTCCACGGCTCACAATTCCACGGCTCACAATTCCACGGCTCACAATTCCACGGCTCACATTTCCACGGCTCACAATTCCACGGCTCACAATTCCACGGATAAAGTGATTTCAGGCCCATCCTTGATCCTGGCCCCTGTGCAGCAAGACTTTCAGGATAAAAAGGTAAGGTTCTAGGACTGTAGATGCAGGCAGAATGTGGGGACTGGAGCACTGGCAATAGAGCATTGGGCATGGATGTAAACTTACATATTGTGTAAGAAATTGGAGTCCAGCTCCTGTGCATTTGAGGTGAAGACATCCTAAATCCTCTGCCTAAACTAGAAAACTGAGGTATTGAAAATCCCACCAGCAACTTGAGCAGAACCATCCCAGACCTAAAGGTCAAGGATAACTCTGCTCAGTGTCCTTCTTGTCCTGAAAGGACTCTAGATCCTGTTGCTTTCCCCGGGCAGTCCACTTCTGAGCTCTGCTACCAGAAGTCTGTCCCTAAGGGAGAGCTGAGATGGCTTTGGAAGCACAGCTCTTGGTGGTCCCTGGGTTCTGTCTGTCATCAGCCCTTTGCAGTTCCAGGGATGGTGGTATCTCATAGGATGGGCTCAGAACACAAAAGAGACCAAACCTATAAGCCACAAGAAGAAGTGGGGCTCTTTCATTCAGCTGAACGATGACAACAGCTACAAGGTCATCTCCATCTCGTTGAGGTAAAGTGGCCATATCCTGGAGTCTGAGTAGCTGAAAGATGTCATAACCAAGGCATTAACATGAGAGGGAAGCTCATTCATCTCCCTGTTTTGCACTGAAGCAATCTTCCTCCCTACCTTCTTATCCTTCATTCTTCCTGATTTCTTTTCTTGTGTGTCTCTCCTCTTTTCCTTTCGATCTCCCTCCCCCTCTTCCATCAATATTCATAGGGTGATGCAACACAGATGGTCGGTGGAATATTAGGTGAGTCTAGGGCATCACAAAGGGGAGGAGAGGCAGTGGAACTCACAAGTTACACCACAAGTCTCTCATCTAGGGCTTTAGGGAAGCACCTTTGCAGGAGCCAACTTGCCTGTCATCTTCTCAGGCTCAGCTTGAGAGTCTGAGGAAGAAGAATCACAGGTTTGAATCCTTCCATGGTAAAATCTCGAGAACACATCTCAAATTTAAAAGTAAAAAAGCACTATGGATGTCTATGGATGTACTTTAGTGTCATGGCCCTGTATTCAAGCGCCACTCTTACGAGCACTGTAACTAACCCTGAAGCCAAAAGTGACCTCTGAGTCTACTTCATTCTTCCAACCTATAGCCAAGGACACTGTATCACCTGTCCTGTGCCTCTCAACAATGAAATGTTCAATGGGTCAGACTAGAAACACAAGAATTAACTAGGAGATGTGGGAAAACAGAGCAGGGTGAGGAGAAGCAGACATTTCCTTGGACTTGAATGTGGGACAGGTTGTCTGAGGGAGGCAAAGAGGACACAGTGAATCTGGAGGGAGGTCATGTGTTCCCTGAAATAGAGCAGCCAGAGAAAGGAAGGAATTGTTCAGGACCATAGATATGGACCAGGAAACCCATAGGCTGGGTGGGGAAGGGGCACAGCACCCTGTGGCTGCACTTGTCCAATTTCATACAGTCTGGAGGACCAAGCCTGGGCCTTCTTTCCATTCACCCCACAATTCTCATTACAGTACAGTAACTTCCCGGATTGAAACTCTACTTCCAACGAACCAGACTGGCCAGTATGTCTTGGATGATGTTTCACGTGAGTCCTGGATGAGAAAGGCCTGGGGTTGAGATTCAGAAGTGGTATTGCTTTAGAGAGGTCACAGGCCTCTCCGTCCCACCACACAGAGACCTTGGTGGGGAGCCCCTCCTGATGGGTTGAGGAGGAAGGAGATATTCCCTTCCTTCTTGTCAGGAAAGGGTAACCCTTTGGCATCCACATTCCAGCTTATCCGGGATTGCAGAACTTCACCTTGAAAGTGGTAGAAACTGACTATAATCAGTCCGCTGTGGTGTTCTACGAGGCAATTTATGAAAACGAGGTGTACAGTGAGTGCCTCCTCTATGGTAAGTCATCAGTTGATGCCCTCAGGGACTTGGGCCCTGTTCATACCTGTGGGCGTGGGCCCCAAACTCCGGGAGAGTCTTCTCAAGTTCAACCTGCCCTCTCGTTGTAGAGGTCTTTCCACCAACCGTCCATGGGAAAGGGAACTGAGGCCTTGTGCACTCATTCAGCACTGTTTATGTACTGAGGCAGGGGTGGTGGCCCACAGTGTCATTACAGCACTGTGTAGGCTAACACTGGAAGATTGAAAGCTTCAGGCTTGCCTTAACTATATAGTGAGACATCATCTCAAAAACATCAAAATAAATTACAGAGCTCTCTTTATTACCCACTTTCTACCATTTGCTCACAGGGAGGAGAAATCCGAGCGCTGAGGTGCTGTGGAATTTCGTTACCTTGGTCATCTCTCTGCGATGCGGTCCTGAGTACATCTTCTTCACTCTACCATTTGGTAAAGACCAGCTGGGGTGAGGGGAAGGGAATGTTGAGTGTGTCTGGGTCTGGTCTTTCCCTGCCAAGTAAAAGAGAGAGGAGACACTCAGATTCCAGGTCCATGTGAATAATGGTGGCTCCCACCTTGGGGTGTATCAGTGCCCACAAAACCCAGGGCCAGGTCCTTTTCCTGACAGTTTAGCCAAGACCAGCCAGACTGCAGTACCTGGCACAGTCCAAGTTCCCCCATCACACTTCTCCAGTCACCTCCTCTTCATATCTTGGTCCTGGCTGTCCTGCAACATCTACATCTTCCTTCCCTGTTATCTTGCACATTCCTAACATGGGAGATGTCCTTTCTTTCAAGTGACCCGGCCTAGGCAGGGAGCTTCACCCAGGGAGCTGGGTCACTGGCAGTGGACCTGCCATGGTCAACATGTAAACAAGGAAGTGTGTGGCTCAGCCTGTCAACTGTCCCAAGTGCCATCCCTGAATTCTCCTCACACCCACTTCACAGTGCATGGGCCATGATGTGAGACCTCATAATGTGTTCTCTGTCTCTCTGTCTCCTACTCAGACACTCACACATTCCCTGCTGCACTAATATTCTTTTTCTCTCACAGGTGCATCATGTGACCATCATAAAAATAACTGAACATGCCGTGAGTGTGGATTGGTAGACACCAATGGGAGACAAAGCCACAGGAGGGCTGATGACTTGGTGCTGCCTTTGGTGCTCTCTCTTACCAATGAAAACCACACCCATTTTACTCTGCTGTCCCCTCCCGTTGTCTCTATATCCATGTTCCTACATCCTTTCAGCCCAAGGGTCCACCTGGTTGAACCTCTTGCCACTGTGTCAGTGAAAAAGCTGGAAAAAACCTCTTACAGAACATTTCTGTACACAGTGCTGCTCACTTATCTCTCCAACTTTTTTCCTAAATAAACACGTGCTACCAACACTCCAAGGCTGTGCTCCTTGTGTGCTGTGCTGTGAGGTCAGGGAAGAACAACAGTGGGCTCCAGCAGCATCACTCTAGGGAACTGTTGTCCCAGCTGGATAGGAGTGCTCAGAGGGAAGCCACATGGCTGAGAGTTTACCGCTGACCCCGCCCAGCACCACCTTCACCCATGGCTGGAAGAAGGGGAAATGGCAGAGCAGACCCTTGGGAATGATGTCACCTCGGCTCTCCTTCTGCACCTGTGTTCTTCTGAGCTCACAGACGACCTAACTCTGTGAGTCTCTCTGCACGACTAATATTTACAAGGAAAGATATTGTAAAGACAAAAAGGAAAGGTAAATAAAACAAATAAGCTTTCCTATTTTCTATAGTTTTACACACTTTTGTATAAAAGGGAAAACATGAATTTTGTCTCTGGCTCAGTATCTGTAAATTCAAAAGATGGAGACACTGACACACTGCACTTCAGAAAAATCGCATCAGGGCTGGGGAGTTAGCTCAGTGGTTCCGGCGCCTGTCTTGCAAGCGCAAGGACCCGGGTTCGATCCCCGGTTACCACATAACAATACTGGGTGTGTGGAGACCCACACCCAGCAGCAACCAGTACCACATACCACAGTGCCGGGCGTGGTGGCTCACGCCTGTAATCCCAGCACTCGGGAGGCAGAGGCAGGAGGATTGTGATGTGAGTTGGAGGCTGAGCTCAGGGCCAGCCTGAACCACAAAAGCGAGACCCTGTCTCAAAAAACCTTAAAAGAAAAAAAAAAAAAGAAAAATCGCATCATTTACCTCCTGGTGAGTGAAAAGAATAATAGAGCTGTTCATATAAAGCGTTTTAAAACATGAACTTTTAAAAAATTGAAATCTTTATTGGTACATTACATATATACATCATGATTGCATTCAACAATGAGAATTTGTACCAGTATATGACACAACTTAATTCTCATTTTTTTTTTTTTTTTTAGGTTTTTGGAGACAGGGTCTCGCTTTGTGGTTCAGGCTGGCCCTGAGCTCAGCCTCCAACTCACATCACAATCCTCCTGCCTCTGCCTCCCGAGTGCTGGGATTACAGGCGTGAGCCACCACGCCCGGCACTGTGGTATGTGGTACTGGTTGCTGCTGGGTGTGGGTCTCCACACCCAGT
>PVIR01018358.1:0-33331 GCA_004026965.1 Petromus typicus | reverse complement strand
AAACACTAATGTAGAGGGAAAGGATCAGTAAAAATATTCCAGTTACTAATCAGGTCTAGACATCAAATTTGAATTTATTATTTATTACTAGATGAAATAATTTTCTACATTAAGAAAATAGGTCAAAACCAAAAAATACACGAATTTTTCAACAAAGTCAAATATCTAATAGTTCTTCAAGTACTATACCATTGAAGATCACTTATCTGAAAATTGAATCATTATGTTTACAAAAATGGGTGAAGGAAAGATTTGGGAATGAAGATTTTAAAAAAGACTTTTTTAAAAAAAGTCAAGACTTTAAAGCTTTACAGTAACTGCTACTGATTATTTAATATGTGCTGAACAACTTACAGCAAACTATATGTGTACATTTGAGTCTTAAAATTAAAAAAGAGGGCCGGGGAGTTATCTCAGTGGTACCGGTGCCTGTCTTGCAAGCGCAAGGACCCGGGTTCGATTCCCCTGTAACCACATAACAATACTGGGTGTGGAGACCCACACCCAGCAGCAACCAGTACCACATACCGCAGTGCCTGGCGTGGTGGCTCATGCCTGTAATCCCAGCACTCGGGAGGCAGAGGCAGGAGGATTGCTGTGATGTGAGTTTGAGGCTGAGCTCAGGGCCAGCCTGAACCACAAAGTGAGACCCTGTCTCAAAAAACCTAAAAAAAAAAAAAATAAATAAATAAAAAAAAGAAATGTTTCATTCAATCACATTGAGAAAACCTACAAGATAGGTAATATCATTTCTATTTTTCATAGGGACAAAAATGCTTCAAAAGTTATGAATATTTTCTAATATTACGTAACAGCACTTGTCAAAGGCAAGTTCTTCCCAATTATGAACAGGAAAATTCATGCATGTACTCAACAGGTGTACACTATATATGATTAATTGCTATAATGTTATCCAGAGAAATAGAGCAAAGAGCATATGCATGCACACACACACACACACATACACACACACACACACACACACACTACACATACAAACACAATTTGAATGGATTTACTGTTTTAGATAATATGCTTCTCCTGTTTTGGAGAGTGAATGTTTAAATTTTATATTTTAAAATTATACTTCAATTGATATTTGAATATATATGTATTTGAATATAAGATACTCATATATTCACATAGATAATACATATTCAAATATTTTAAGATAAAGTTACCTCAAGGGTCTTAGAAGTATAAAAACAATGTCATTTTAATTACCATTATCATTTTCTCATGTAAAATATGCAACAAATTAAATTTTAAAAGAGAAGGAAATATAAAGAGAAGCTAAAATAGTTTGCTAGACATTCACAGTATTTCTCTCTCTCTCGCTCTCTCTCTCTCTCTCACACACACACACACACACACACACATACACACACACACACACAGAGATACACAGCAGAACAACAGATGGTGGACTCCATTTTGAGGACAATGACAGAAATCTGGATTCAAGAGGGAAAGAAACAAATCCTGTAGAGTGTGAAGATTTGGGATTGCAGCACAGGGAAAAGTGTAAAACACAGTTTAAACACTGGTTCACCAGCGAGAGGGCTTCCACACTGAGTGAAAATAAAAGAGAGAGAATTCTCATAGAATATCACATCACAGACAAATGAAACTGCGAGACAGTTCCACAGTCCTCACATGCTTTGAATTCAGTACAGAATACTGCCTGGTATCCAACTGACAACTTAGCTCCAAGAATAAATTTGTGTTCTGTTCATCTCCCAATTCCCAGAGCCCAACTACCATGTCAAGGTTAAATCTTATGGAGTTAGCACTAGGCTGTATTATGCCCTTGGGATTAGTAGCCACTGCATGTCCACATTCCTCATCCCCTCAGATATTCTACCACATGCACACAAATGGCTGTGGACTCATAAATACAACTAGACCTAGTTTTCTTACTAGAGTATAGGAGCAAAGCAATCTGAACACCAGAAAACTGGGGAGCTAAATATCAATGGGAGGTCACCAAGAGTAAGTAGAATTGATACGATTGTTCCCTAGGACCAGAAAACCTATTTCTCTAAGTCACACATCCACTCCAAGAAACATGGCTACTTTTACTTCCAACAGCATGTACCCTACCCTCCCTATCTATGTACAGGTTCTACATCTGTAATTATCAGAGGCTTCATTGCCACTGGCATTTGCTTCTGTGAGATATGAGAACACATACACAAGTCACACTCAACAGTGCAGCTGCTATAGACAATGACACTTACCTCTGCAAGTGCCAATGACCTACCACTCAGAAGAGGACATTGCTGTCATGATAACCAATAACACCGGTTTCTGGGAACCCATTTTTCTGTGAGTTGTTCTCTATACACTAAAGCCTCCTTTGCTACCATGAACATTTAAAAATAAGTCATTATAAATCCTGTAGCCCTAACATTATGGTTAGTAATATGAGAACCATCACTGCTACTGATGTTCAACTCTGAAAGGACTGAGAACCTGCCTCTCTGTAGCCCACCCACTATGTCTGCTGCGGTGCCACCACTGACTTTAATATTAACTTTTTGTTGTCTTTGATCCCTAAGTTTCATACTGGTTCACATCATTGCAAAGTTGCACACATAGTTCCACAAACACCTAGAATCTAGACCATTAACTCCCTCAGAGAGAACTGAAGAATTCATGCAGAACTTATACTTCTGTGACCATTCAGAAAATAAGTAAAGTATTTAGCCAACACCCTGTAACCTATCCAAACAAATTCCTATAAAATCTATTCTATTAATTATTAAGGGACAATTGACTATACCAGTTATCAATGTAGTAATGTAAAAGGCAAGAAAACACAAAAAGAATGACACTATTATAGATACTCAGTGATTCTTCAGAATTGGACTTAAAAAAGGATATTTTAATAAGAAATAAATAAATTAAAAATAGTAATAATGTGAAACACATTGAAATATAAAATAATATGGACAAACATTTTGATGAAATGAGAAAAGCAATGCTATAAAAAAAACTCAACAAAGACATATATAACCAAAAAGAGCCAAATAGAAATCTAAGAGCTGAAGAATTTAATGAAAGAAAACTCAGTTGAAAAAACCAGCAAGAATAGATCCAACAAAGAATTTCTGTGTTGAAAGGTGTGTCTTTTGAAATAGTATATATAAATTAAAATGAATGAATGAATGAATGAATGAATACATTGAAAATTATAAGATAAATTAAGTGAATAAATGTTGCCTTATGTATATTACTGCAGGGAAAAAATAAAATCAAAATAAGACAAAAGCCTTTGAAAATATAATCAACAAAATAATGTTGTAAACTTCACATTTTGAAAGAAAGGGGCTTCCAGACTAAAGAAGTACAAAATAAGATGTCCATGAGACATTATATTCCAACTGTTATAATTCAGAGACAAAGATATTTCTAAAACCAGCAGGCAGAAATATCAAGCCATGTATAATGAACCCTACTGGAATAGTAACAAATACTGAACAGAAACCTTATGGGTCAGAACACAGTAGGTAGATATACTGAAAGTTCTTAAAGGAAATAAAATATTTGCCATTCAAGGATATTATAGCCACTTAATACTATCCATCCAAGTAAAAGTGATTTTAAAAAAAATCTTTTTTAGACAAGTAAAAATGGAGCAAGCTCAACATTTCTAGGCTAAAATCTTTTAGCAGATGCTACATCTAAAAATGAAGGCAAAATACATTTCATCATTTGAAAACTGGAAGAATAAAACTCATAGGCTGTTGAGGGCAGCCAGGCAGAGCAATGGGGTGACTGAGCCAAGGGGCTAGGATGAGAAATAAATACAGGACAGCAGGACTAGGAAGGGCTCATCAGTCAATACCAAATGAGCACCACGCTTATTTAACAGCCTTCTATTATACATTTCTTAAGTACCGCCTATGAGCCAACTAGCTTCACTCACATGCACAGAAAAGAAAAAAAAAGTTAGTGAAAGAACTGGTGGGTGGTGGTGGTGTGTTGACAATGTTCTTAGTTTTCTGGCGAAGGTGTGTAAAGGTTCTTAGTTTAATCTGGCAAAGATAGTAATTATTCTTGGGGAAAGAAGACAATGTTGGGCTCTAATCCAGTAATCAGGCCGACTTTTCTCTTCTGCACGGACAGCCATGGCACTGTAGGAAATGGCTCCCAACAATAGGCAAACAAAACAATCAAATGGAATAATTAAATAATCAAAATATACATTGATTACAAAAATCCAACAAATAAAGGTCAAAAAAGATAAATAGAAAGAAAGGTAGGAAGATGAAAAGAATATACAAATAATTAGAAAATGTTAACAAAATGTCTATCAATACTACTGTGAGTGTAAATGAATTAAATTCCCCAAATAAATTATACAGCTGTTATACAAATGAAATCACATGCTTTATTACACGTTCCTTGTAAGAAACTAATTTTATAGTAAAGCCACCTGTAGACTTATAGTAAAGAAATGAAGTAATAAAAAGATGTTGAAATAAAAAATAAGTACAAGATAAATTTACAATTGTAAGCACATATGCACCTATTTCTATATTAACCGACTATAGCAAACAATTGTTATTGAATCTAAAATTAAAAGTATAAAATGTTGCACTAAAATTTGGAAACTTCAACACTCTAATTTTACAATAGAGATATTATAATATTTACTCAAATCATATTGTCCACTGTCTCTGAATGTAAAAGGCTAAAACTAGAAATTAACAGACAACAATAACCAAAATTATAACTGACCTATAGAAAACAACAAAGAATTAAGAGGAAAGTTTATAGCAATGGAGGCATATGTAACAATTTAGACATCAAATAAGGAACACAGTGCAATAATTCAGTGACTTAGAAAAGAAAATATTCAAATAAAATGGAAAGGAATAATGATTAGGAAAGAAAGAAATAAAATTTGGATAAAAATATAGTTGAACAAGATAAAAAATATTTGAAAATAAAAATTTTAACAATTAATTAACATTCTACTCTGCTACACTGAAGATTAACTAGAAGAAATGAGAGTTTAAATAAAATTTAAAATAAAAACTAAGATGTTACAATTGATACTTACATATGCAAAGGTTCTTAAGAAGCCACTATACATAATTATGTCCTGTAAAATCACAAAATCTAGCTGTGTGCAATAATCATAGCACACACAGAGAAGAAATAGCACTATCTACACTGACAAATATTGAGTACTAAGACTTAATCAATAGTTTAAAGTCTGAAAAACAGCTCAGTATTCCCTAAGTGCATGTGAAAATTTTACAAATGTTCTAAAACAGAAGTAATGTAATTCAAAATATTTTGTATCAAATTGAACAAGATGGCATTTTATAAGGTCTGCGCTACTCTGATCTTAAGACACAGACAGACTCACACACACACACACACACACACACACACACACACACTGCACACTAACATCTGTGATAAACATAAATGCAGATATTCTCAACAAAATTCTAGCAAAGAAAATCCATCAGAAATACAACAGAAAGATTTTACAACTTAGTCAACTGTGATTCATATAGTTAAATATTTTGACATGTTCAAAACAATGACCGCAATATGTTACAACAGAAGAATGAGAACTGCGTGATAATCTCAACATAAATGATTCAATAAAAGTTTACTTCTTAAAATAATTTCTAAAAATTAGATATAAAAAGAATATTCCTGGACTGGGGATATAGCTCAGTGGTTCCGGCGCCTGTCTTGCAAGCCCAAGGGCCCGGGTTCGAGCCCCCATAACCACATAACAATACTGGGCGTGGAGACTCAACCCAGCAGCAACCAGCACCACATACCACAGTGCCCAGCACTCGGGAGGCAGAGGCAGGAGGATTGCTGTGATGTGAGTTTGAGGCTGAGCTCAGGGCCAGCCTGAACTACAAAGCGAGACCCTGTCTCAAAAAAAAAAGAATATTCCTGAACATGAAGGACTTCATTACATGTCAGTGTGTGTGTTAATAAAAGAAAACTATAAGTCATTTTGAATAATATATAAAATGTATTAATTGTATATATTGAAGTGAACTCTGTTTTTTTTTTCCATATACACATTGAATGATAAATAGAAAAAATAATCTACTTTCTAACTAAGAAGTCTACCACTACTTTTTGAAGACTGCAGTGAAAATCTGGGAACTTTCCTCCTTTCTAACTGTAATATTGTACCCATTGGGTGGTCTCTCTCCATCTGTTTTCCCTTGTGTTTAGGTTCCAAGAGTGAGTTATCACACTGTGTGTCTATCTGTGCCTACATATTAACAACTCAAGTGTCTTTCAGGTCTATTGATGCTGTCACAAGTGAGAAAATATTATCCTTTTTAAGGCGCCATTTTGATAAACTCAAGAACACTTAACTTCATGATATAATTTGGCTGGTGCGACTTCTGCTACACTAAAGGCAGCAGTTTTAGTTCTTGGTATGTAATTGTATACGTAAAAACATGTAGAGATTTAAAGGTATTCATTTTGAAAATTAACACTACATTAAGGACTAACAAAATAATTTAATATATATTTTTATAGCATGTTATATATTTTTCATAATAATGTGCAATAGATTTTATTATACACAAAACTTAAATACCTAAGATATAATTTAACTGATACATCACTGATACAAATTCCATGAAATATATCTCTTAAATAAGTGAAGCAAAGATTAAGGAAATGTAATTGACAATATTGAGTATACAATATCCCTTGCATATAGGCCACTTTTCTCAGGATTCTCGATTTCTGTGTCTATATAATGAGATCTAGAAGTGCCTCTTTTTTTTGTTTGTTTGTTTTAGACAGGGTCTCGCTTTGTGGTTCAGGTTGGTCCTGAGCTCAGCCTCAAACTCACATCACAGCAATCCTCCTGCCTCTGCCTCCCAAGTGCTGGGATTATAGGCGTGAGCCCCACACCTGGCATTGTGGTATGTGGTACTGATTGCTTCTGGGCGTGAATCTCCACACCCTGTATTGTATGTGGTTAACCGAGGATCGCACCTGGATCCTTGCACTTGCAAGACAGGCACCAGAACCACTGAGCCAAATCCCGGCCCTAGAAGTGCCTCTTTTTATGTTGTAACATAATGTATCAGGTTGCTATATATATGTGTGCATGTGTGTGTGTGTGCATGTGTGTGTGTGTATACATATATATATATATATATATATATATATACATATATATGTGTATATATATATTTCCACATTTTAAATATTCATATGCATGCGTGTACATGTGAATTTGCATTAGTTTCTACCAATTTATAAATTAAACTTACTTTCAAATATGAATCAAAACCATAACCCTCATTTTCAAAAATCCATTTCATGTAGCACAAACAAATGAATTTCACATTTTTAAAATTAACTCTAGAAAATCCATGTTAATAATACAATAATAGTGGTATACATTACTGAGGAGATCCAGTTCCATTTTCTCTACCTAGTGGAGTCCGGGAGAAATTCAAATGAGGATAGAACCTATTTACATTTAATGGTTTTGAGATGCTTAACTGGTGACACAATGACCACAGCAAATCAGATTTAGGCAAATTTGAATATGTCACCCAGAGGGAAACTGTTACAGAGTGATTATAGAAATGGAAACAGTAAGATAAAATCCTATCTTGAGTATAAAATCAATACCAAATGAGCAGAAACAAGTTTTTATACTAATGGATTTAGAGGCGTCTACATTTTAAAATAGTCAAACATTTGTAGGAGCAATACATTTGAAATTGTGCTTTTAAGAAGCAGTAATACAGCAGTTTTATTTATTTATAAGCCTGGGTTTTTATCAGAGGTTTTTCATGGGAAGCCGATAGTCCAGGTCAGTGTAATAGAGATGACAGGAGAAGGAAAGCCATAGTGCCAGTGGTCCATCAAGCTCAGCATGTATAAAAATCTCCTCATATAATATTTCCTAAGAAAAGTTTCAGAATGATACCCTGAAGACTTCTGATGGGGTTGCTTTTGGAAGTTTGACAAGATGGCAAAAATCTTAATTTTGCTCTGAAATTAGATCATTCCATGCCAAAATCTAGAGACAATTACATTTTAAAGGTGTCTCCTTCCCAGCAAATGTAAAATTGCTCTCCAAAGATAATTCATTAAATAACATACAGATGATGTATAGTAACTAAACAGAACTGTTCTGAAAGAAAATATCTTATATTATTCTTTATATTATATTATACATATAATTTTTATACTTTTTAATGCTTAATTACAGACAGTTTTCTAACTGCAATGTATTGATAGCATATGAATATTAACTATGCAATAATAGAGTGATCAGAACTATAGATGAGGGCTGGGGATTTAGTTTAGTGGTTCCAGCACCTGTCTTGTAAATGCAACGGCCTGGATTTGATCCCTGGTAACCACATACAACAATACCGGGCATGGAGACTCACACTCACCAGCAATGAGTACCACATACCACAGTGCCAGGTATGTTGACTCATGCCTGTGATCCCAGCACTCGGGAAGCAGCGGCAGGAGGATTGCTGTGAGTTTGAGGCTGGGCTGAAGGCCAGCCTGAACTACAAAGTGAGATACTGTCTTAAAAAAAAAAAAGAGTTATAGATGAATATTTTCAGAATATTTCAAAAACATACTCATTTTTTAGCATCAGGTTGAATGATTTATGGAAAACCATTTGGTGTAATGAGACATATGATTAGTGTTTAAACTTTTAAAACATTATTAGAGATGGAGGCCAAATCTTAAAGAGGTGAAAGCTGACTTTATCTTTGGATACTAAGCAGTTTTGTCTCACTGTTAGTGCACTGTACCTTTGCTTTCAGTTGTTTTTTTGTTTTTTTGTTTGTTTGTTTGTTTGTTTGTTTTCCTACACAGCTTCTGGCTGTAAGTATGATACTTAATACAGTCTCAAGGGATTGATTAAAAAAATTAATGCCATTAGTCTTCCTAATAATTTTCCCTGGGCATCAAGCACACTTATCCCATTGTTCTTGCCTTTTTGTGAAGCAGTTCTGGACGACTTCTTTTATCAGTGTCTTTAGTTGTGCTGTTGCAGTTGTCCCAATGTCTTCTATCTTTTCAAAACATTTAAAGTTAATAATTGTGTTTTTTTTTTTTTTTTTTTTGGTTTGGGGGATGGGTCAGAAGTCACTAAGTACTACATAGTAAGGATGAGAGTATCCCATGATTTTTTCTAAGCCTGCCTTTGTGTTGCATGGAACTAGGCAACTGTGCTGACCATATTCTGATCATTTATCATAAAGACATGCAAAAAGACTTTCAGAAATGCTTCACAAAGTGGAAAGCCTGATGAGATAAAGGTGGTCCATCAGAAGAAGTATATTTTTAAAGCAACTGACGATGATATATCTTTTACTCTATTTTTAAACATAAACATACATCATGATATTTGATTAGTTTGTGTATATGGAAATTTGATCATGGTGCCTGGCAGAGCAACAGCATGTCTAATTTGCCTATAGCAATGACACAGTGTTTAAAACATAGCAAGATAACTAAAATGATAGAAGAGAATAATGAAGGTAAGCAAAACAAGAGCTGTGTCATTGTCCATGCTGTAATAAAAGATCACACACTAGGTCCTTTATAAAGAAACAAAACTAGTTTGGCTCATTGTTCTAAAGACAAGGGAGTGTGACATAATGAGACTGACCTCAGCTGGGGATATTTGTGGTGTGTTCTTCCATGACAGAAGGAACAGACTGAAAGAAGGACGAGGGAAGAAACAAAACATGGCCAAACCACTTGATGTCAATAACTAGAGTGAAAATGTCATTCAGCCATTCACGATTACCAATATATCATGATTTAAATCTTCACCCTGAATTCTCACCACTGCTGCATTGGGTTTAAATTTTGAATACAGAGAAATAACTTTAAGCCATAGTCATAGAATTTCATTGAAATAAACAGAAACTTTAGTACTGATACCTTTTTATTTCTCCGTGCCATGCAAAAGAATTACTCTTTCAAAGAGTTAGAGTCCTTTGTTGCCACATAGTTCTAAGCAACATGATTAATCCAGTCAAGTACTGGTATTTATTAGAGCATGTAATTCACTCCCTGGTTCCATCATACTTAGCACAGCCACATCAGAATACCAAAAGAAACAATTCCATCATGAAGAAAAGGAGATAAAAGATCACTTTTGTTTAAATGAATGCTCTTGACAGTCCATACATTAAAACATTGGTCTCCAGCACGGTATCACTGGAATTATTATGGACCTTTTGCAGGTAATACCTAGTGGGAAGTCCTCAAGCTCTTGCAAGAATCCCCTGTAGGGAAGCACTGGGGTCTTGCCTATCCTTCTTCTGGCTCAACAGGGGTTCACATACTTTGTAGTAAACTCACCAAAGACTGTGAGAGTTTAAATAAAAAAGTAGAAACTCGGGGCTGGGGAGTTAGCTCAGTGGTCCCGGCGCCTGTCTTGCAGGTGCAAGGGCCTGGGTTTGATTCCCCGGAAACCACGTACAATATTAGACGTGGAGACTCATGCTCAGCAACAACCAGTACCACATACCACAGAGCCGGGCATGGTGGCTCACGCCTGTCATCCCAGCACTCGGGAGGCAGAGGCAGGAGGATTGTGATGTGAGTTTGAGGCTGAGCTCAGGGCCAGCCTGAACCACAAAAGCAAGACCCTGTCTCAAAAAACCTAAAAAAAAAAAAAGTAGAAACTCAGTTCATCCAAATGTTTGACATAGCATGTCATTGGTGAGATGAAGATGAAAACAACACTGAGATGTCATCTCACCCCAGAAAGAATGTCTGCTAATCTACTAATAACAAATGCTGGAGAGCAGTGGGAAGGAAGGTATCTTTCTCCACCGCTGATAGGGATGCAGATAAATGGGAGCACTGTGGAGATCAGTGTGGATGTTTCTCAAAAACCTAGAATTGAAGGTACCTTTATTTTCTGAATGAATCTGACTGAGTCAGATTTTTGAAGTTGCTTTTTAAAACCTGACCTAACATTAGATTGTGAAAGGTCTGCCAATATACTTAATTAAATTACAGGTTTATATGGTTTTTAATTTTGTGAACTTGGGAAATAACATTTGCTTTACTATATTAAAATCAAATTTTTTATTTCTCACTTCTCTTTTAAAAAATTCAAATCTTTATTGCATTATATATAACATCATGATTCCATTCAACACTGAGAATTTGCACCGTATATGACAATTTAATTCTCATTTTTTCAGGTTTCCCTACCCACTCAACCCCAGTACCCTATATACATAAGCTTTGTTTCTATTTTTAATTACTATCGCATTATTTTTTCCCTCGTTACTTACCCTTATACCCTATTTCCTTTTAAATATTTTCTATTTATTTCTTTTGGAATTAATTGGTTTAACGGTGATAGTTTTGACTTTTATGCTGGTAGACTTGGGTACTTTGTTATAGATTGTTTAGGGCTGAGATTACAATGATAGAAGAAAAGAAATTCAAATTTTCATGTATAAGGAATTGTGTAACCAATGTCCGTTTTATAATATAATATAAAAATATAGGGTATAATAGTTGTGGAACTTATCAACACTTTAATACTTAAAATATGATCTTCCTTGTTAGTTTCATTCATGTGGAGAAAAAAGCATATTTTTCTCTCCATCTGTCTAATACCACAGTGTAATACTTCATATATATATTTACAATGTTTTATGTGTTGTCTCTTATATCTATTATATCCTTTGCAAATTCTATCAATTTGACTTTTATAGTGTAAGATATTTAATAATTCATAGAAGTTAGTTTATATATCTTTCTCGTGTTTCCTGTAATTTTGGATTTATTTCTTTGTTCTCTGATATACAGAAAAAATTCCTTTATTTTCATTGTGAATTATGGCACTTTGAATTAAATGTTTCTTACCAATTATACTCAATTGTTATTTCTTTCCTTCCTTTTCCTTATCGTTTCTTCTTTGTTAGAAATAGAATTTTTTCTATATCTTCTTTGATTTCATTCTGTACATTTTATTAGTATATACCTATGAATATTTATCATAAATAGCATTCATTATCTTAGGAATATATATATATATATATATATATATATATATATATATATATCCAGCTTCATCATTAATTGCAGTCTTGTACATACAATTGAATATATTCAGTTCTCACTTTTACCCTTTTTTGGTCACATTTTTCATTATCTCTTGGTTAGATGAAGCTTGTAGTTCAGAGATGAGACAGTCACAGTGTATAGCTTTTATGCAGTTTGTTAAAAAAAAAAGTCATGCACATTCTTTTATGAATAATCTGTGTTTACACTGAAATTTCAAAATTAAGAAGCTGTGGCAGATGCTAGATGTACTATAGAGTCTAAAATATGTATGAGAAGATTTTTTAAAGAAAGTTTATATAGTTAGAATTTTCCCTATACAGTTGATACTTGCGAACATTTTTTTCTATGCATAAAATAATGGCTTCTGCTTTTTAAGTATTATTTTTCTATCATATTCTATGTTTAAAATATAGTTTTCTTTCACTTAATTTTGGATTGGCCATTTTAAGTCAATTTCTCCATTTAACTCTTATGCTGTCTTACTTATTGTCTTTCATTGTTGTTACTTCCATTCATTATTTCAGCTCGACTTTTCATGGTTTTGTGTTTGATTTTCTTCTCTTATTTGTGTGCTCTTTATTCTTCAACTGTATATTATTTTGCTAATTTCAAATTATTTTCCTCATTTTCTTCAATGTCTCTTGTTAATTTTGCATTTTAATCTAATATTTAATTCCATTGCAATTATGATTAACTTTATCTTTTTTTTAAATTCAGTTATTGCTTTCTACTTTCTTCTTTCTGTTAGTTTTTTACAGTTAGCACATGCCTACAACCCCAGCCCACTGGAACGTTGGGACAGCGGTACGCCAAATCCAGTCCACCCTGGGCAGCTTGTCACCAATCAAGACACTGCCTCACCATGCAACATTTAGTACATGAGGAGATGCAGCTCAGTTTGTAGACCCCAGTTCCCACCTCCAGTCTCAGATAATTCTACATATTATGTTATACTTAAATGTCTTTTTAAAAAGAGTTCATTGAATTTCTTTAAATTCTCTTAAATTCTCTTCTCCTCCATATGGAATTTACTTGAGGACTTCAAATCAGTTTAAATATTTCAATTGTCAATTTCTGTCTTATACAATACTGGAAATAATGAAGAAAGAAAACTCTGAATTTTGTGAAAAACATAATTTCATCCCTTTAATGATATTACTTCAAAAGAATTAGCTTTATTATCATGGCTTCTTAAATAATTGGCATGTAGGGATTATTAGGAGAGGGTGTGTGGTTTCTTCATTTAATTGTATTGGAGAATGTTATATTACTGTTTGTGGCTTTTCACTTTCAGCACTGAGCACCCTAAGGCCACGTTTCTTTCTAGATTATCTCTCAAATCCCACAGTGACTTTTAATTCCTAGTACTGTACATGACAAGGATTCTTTTTCAGCAGTTTCTTTGATAGATAGACTTTCTTCTTTGGTTGTAATTTTATTCTAATCCCCCATACACCTCTCCATAAAAGCATGAATTTGTCAAATTTTCTAATAGAATATTCTATTTGGAGATTACTTAGTAGAGTGCTATCTCCTTCTAAGTAAGGATCACACATAAGATGATTGTACTTTGAATGTTTCTTGGTAGATCTGTACATATTTATTCTGAATGAGAAGAAATAGTCAAATTTAGAAAGCTTCTCTTTCTTTGTCTGTTCTTGCTGCTATCCAAATAGTATATAAAGAACAAATGACTCTTTTCTCATTGTTCTGGAGGATATGAAGTCTAACATTCAAGTGCTACTAAATATAGGTCTGGAGGAAGATGTTCTCGTTCCAAGATCACACTTTTAGCTATTTCCTTATAGTGAGCAAAGGAAGAGAGGAAGAGAGGAACAAACACTGTACCTTCCCCAAAGCAGAATAAGTGCAGAGAAGGAAAGGGAACAATGCAGTCCTCAAAAGGCCATTTACATGGGAATAATTGAGCCTCTGTAACTTGATCAGATTCTTAAAAAATGCTGTATCTTGATTTTGGCACATCGTGTTTTAAATTTCTACATACCAGGTAGAGAAAAAAAAATATATTCAATTTAATTCATTATTTTCCTCTCTCAGATTGGCTTCTATCTCATAAAAATATAAACACTTCATCCTAACAGCATCATGTATCTTATCTTGTCTAAGGACTGATTCAAAACTTAAATCAGGAATTACTTACATTATCTGTCCCTCAATGAGTTTGGGAGTTCTTTAGTTATCTTGTGGTAGTTGCCTCGATGTCTTCAGTCAACACAGGATATTCACTGTTCAGGGTCATTTTGAATAGAACCAAAAGGTGTACTGTGCAAATGATGATAAATACCATGGATTAAAATACAGTGTAACGTTTTAAAGGCCACTTTTCCATTGAATGACATAAGATGCGGAATTCAATTTCCTTCATGTAAAAATGTTACAAATCGTCATGAACAATGGGTATACTTGGTGTGAGAGGGAATATTTTGAAGGAATTGATTACAATGTTTATTTTTATTAAAATAAATTTGTTTTAACATTTATCTTATTTTTGATCACCATGTGTATGTCTATGTACATGTGTATCCAAAGGACAATGGCAAGACAGGCATATGATCAATATTCCCACATAAAAGGGAACAATAGAATACATAAAAGGGGAAGCAGGTCCCAAATAAATCCAAAACCTGAAAAGACAAGCAATATTAAATATTGGAGCTATGTCCCACTGTCTTCTTCACTTTTTTCATCTCTCGAAGAAATTACAACTGAAGAGGGATTCAGCTGACTCCAAGGCAGGACAGCATAGCAGATGAGTACAAGTGAAGAGAGAGGCTCATGGCAGTGGGGAAGCAGAGAGATATTGAGGGAGGAGCCATGAAAATAGGTCATTGAAGTGGACACACACCATGACCTACCTCTTCTAACCAGCTCCTCTTCCTAACAATAATCACCTAGAGTTCCCTTGCAATCCAAACAACCTTCTGGAGTTCTCTTTGTGATCACATTAGGCATTAGAAAACATTTAGATGTAAACCATCATATCGGTATTCTGGATCATTTGAATTAATGGTTTTGTTCCAAGGCTCTCCGCACTGTGGGTTTTCTTGGTGTAGTCCAAGTACAAATACTCACATGCTGGAATCTCATGTCTGAAGTTCTCTTACACTGGTGAAGGACACTTGTGGCTCTGAAGTTCTAGTCGTGCAGTGAGATCCCACTCCAAGACTACTGTAAGATGTTATAACTTTAAGTGTGAGATCCCTATTGAGGCATCGACTCTATGGGTTTCCTGGGAGTTGCTCCAGTATGAACTGCCAATAGCAAACCCTCTTATGGAGAATTCTACTACATGAGCATTGAGGCTGTATGAGATGTCTTTTGAAATCTAGATGGAGAATGTTGTGCCTCCACAGCTCACATACTGAGTGCAGGTGCAGTTTCTATCCCCTGAATGACAACAAATCTTTCTTCCCTTTTCTCTCTGAATTGCAGAATATCTCGACTCTGCTTCAGATGCAGCTGAAGAATTTGAGGCAAACAGCATATGAATGTGGGAGGTGGAGATAAGACAGCAAAGGACAGCATGCCGCAGTGTGACATGAGTATCAGGGGTCATAATTATGAACCAAATCATCCCTCTAAGTTGCATGATGGACTCATGTTCTACAACTGCTATCAATCCAGCAACCTGCAGATCAAGGAAAATCTGTCTTAGAGCCTGATAATGGATGCAGGCCTGTGGGTAGGATACTTTAAATTGAACTCAGTGAAACTCATTTATTTACAGAAATATGAGATAATAGATCTGGGCAATTTCAACCCTTTAAATGTTAGGTATTTCAGCAATAAAAACTGAATATAATAATTTAACAGAAAATAAATTTTTATCAAATAATTTTTTGAATGACTGTATACTCTATTCTCCAAATCACCCTATAATGCAAGCTCCGTTTTTGAAGATCACATCCCAGCTTATAAGATCAACAGCTATTAAACTTTTGGAAGGAAACATAGAGAAAATATTTATGATGTAGAGTTGAGTAAAGATTTCTTAGGATACAAGAAACAAAAATCATAAAAACATCTGAAAAAATAGATTTTATGAAAATTAAAAATTTATCATTAAACTCCAATGGATATAATAAAGACGTGAAGACGGCTGTGATTTCAGAAACCTGCCTTTCTCTAATAGAAGATATTTTACTTTAACTTCTCTACATAAATAACTGAGCAAAGCATTAAATCATGGAATAAATGGATAAACTGATAAAAGCAGAACACAAAAACAAAAGCAAAATAAAAATACATTTATATCTTTGTGTGAGTGAAAGAGTGTATAGAGGAGGGCAAAGGGCAGGAAATAAACATCAAAGACTGAAAAGGGGCTTTGATATAGTTTGTTGGGAAAAAATGGTTAAGAAGATTTTTTAAGATTTATATTGAGTTTAGTGAGGCTAAAGAGGAGAGTGATTTATGGCTTTAGTAGTTTACAAAGCAAAGTAATATACTAGCTGAATTTTAATGTGCATTACTTTAGAAATTGCTTGATTTTTACCAATGTTAGTAATTTGAAAAATGGATATCTATGTTTCTAAATTAAATTATAAAATATTTATAGTCATTTGAACTATATCCCACTGTGAAAAATTTCATCTTCTACATAGTAGAAACTAAAGAGTAGGCTAAGGTATGAACACACCTAAATGAAGTAGGCAAATGTATACTGTAAAATCTTACACAAAAACAACATAAAAAGGAGAGATTCATTTTATTCACATGGTGTGAGACTTTTAATATAAATTTGAATAATTTATATATTCGTGGATATAACATGTTTTAACATTTTTGAAGAGGGCGTAATAAATATAACATTATAAAAGTGATAACATAGATATGATGAAATATAAAGAATATAAGATATTACTGACACTATTACAAAATAAGACAAATTTACAATGTAATAGAGAAAATTTTTAATAAGCAAAAGATCAAAATGCTGCCAGAGTGAGCTGTCATGTAATATTCCTATTATTAGAGTAGCATCTATTCTTTTTTAAAATTCAAATATTTATTGGTACATTATAAATACACATCATCATCATATTCAACATTGATAGTTTGTAACAGTATATGATATGACTTGATTCTCATTTTTTCCCCTTTCCACCCACCCTGCAACCCCCCATCATATATATAAATCTTTGTTTCCTTTTTACTTTATTACTGTCACATTCTTTTTCCCTTCATTATTTACCCCTATAGCCTCTTTCCTTTTAAATATTTTCTATTTCACAACATCAACTATACATACTACATCTCACTTACAACTCCACAAAGAATAGCTGCTATTTCAGAATTAGCCTGCAACAAATCTTGGTGAGGCTGCAGAGAGAAAGGAACCCTCTGCACTGTTGGGAATGTAGGCTCATACAACCTCTGTGGAAAACAGTGTGGAGATTTCTTTAAAAAAGCTAGGATTGGGCGGGGGATATAGCTCAGTGGTTCCAGCGCCTGTCTTGCAAGTGCAAGGACCCGGATTTGATTCTGCAGTAACCACATACAATACTGGGTGTGGAGATTCACAACCAACAGCAATCAGTACCACATACCACATTGCCAGGCGTGGTGGCTCACACCTGTAATCCCAGCACTTGGGAGGCTGAAATAACAGGATTGCTGTGTTGTAAATGTGAAGCTGAGCTCAGAGCCAGCCTGAACCACAAAGCAAAGACTTTATCTTAAAAAAAAAAAAAAAAAAAAAAAACACCTGGGATCGAAGGTCCCATTTGACCCAGACATCATTCTGCTAGGTATATACAAAAAGAATTGAAAGATTCATATCACGGCAACATATGTGCACCCATGATTATAGCAGCTCACTTTATGATTGGTAAATCTTGGAAACAACCATAATATCCATCAAGTGGGATTGAATAAATAAAACGTGGTTCTTTTATAGTATGGAGTATTACTCTGCCATTTAAAATGATAAGATTGAGCCATTCATACTCCAATGTACATACCTTAAGAACATCCTCATAAGTGAAATAAGTAGGTGTTTAGTCTTTTTTGTTTGTTTGTTTTTATCTTGACTAGCAGCTTTCTTTACATAAAGACCCACAATGGGAACCTCAGGGCCCAATTAGCATTATTCATTAAATTCACAGTGGTCACATCACAGGAGACTCATTGCTTAGCAAAGAAAGCTCCTCTACATTTATATAGAAGTTGCAAAATTCTCTTCCCAGAGCACTGCAATATCTAACTAGACAGGCCTTACAAAAATCAAACTAAAGAGGTTCCATAGTGTGATGGTTAGCACTCTGGACTCTGAAAATCAAACTAAGCTCTCAATGCATGCCATCTGACAACCTTCTCTTGAAATCATTTCAACTTTCCCTGAAATCACATTCTGGATAGCTCTCTGAGAAAGAGGATTCAACAGAAGTTCTCAGAATTACCATGTGAAAGTCAGTGAATGTACTCAGAGTGAAAACACACATACAATCAAGAACTCTAGAGGCTCATTTAGTATAGTCAGAATTCTTGTTCTTCTTTGTCCTCTTTATTGTTTCTGTAACTGCTCAAGCTAAAAAGTCTTCTCCAGGTTTAAATAGCTTCCCAGGTGCATGATACAACACTAAGTCATTTCCTTTGATTTACAGCACCTGGGATGTACAGTGGGGTTGTTGGGCATTCACTTTAGGTACAATGGATCTTAAAATCTTTACTGATAAGACTGAGGTATCCTTATCTATAAAATTTATATCACCGTAAATATATGGTCTTGGTGAAGACAACTCAATTTAGAAATTTTTTCCTGCTTTCATGTAAACTCAAAAAGTACTTGTTTATCATGTTAGCACTTCTGAATTCTGTTGTTAGACCCTAGTCATGATACAAATAAATCCCTACCAATGTCCATCTCTTCTGAGATAATGCATTTTGTTTGGGACACTCATAAAGAATGATTTTGATTGACACATTTTTTGGCCCTATGGAAAAAATGTGAGGCGAATCATTTAGGCTAGTTGATTCTTTTGAAGTTTCTGAAAATATAACAAATAAAAATCAACATTTGTTTATATAGGCTGTAAGCACAATCATATGGAATGAATTTATTTGTGCTTCATGTATTAAAGAAAAGTTACTTAAAAGACATATGAATAATTCCCGACATTACTTGTCAATTTTAAATGCCAAAAAAGGCAAAGATAAGTCATTGTGTGAATTTTCAAGTGAAATCTCTTCAACTTTTTTTTTTTTTTTCGATGGGTCTTGTTAGGCTGCTCTGCATGGCCTCAAGCTCTTAGACTCCTGATATGTGCCTATTCCATCCACCCAAATGCTCAGATTGTAGGGACGCATCACCTTCCTTGATATAAGTGGAACCATTTGCCAGAGTGATCTTTCTACATGACACAAATAATTCTGATGAGGTGAAAATGTGCAGACAGAATGTTCTCTGGATGAAGTCCTTCTAAGAAGCTTTGCTTATGAAACATAATAAATTAGAAATAGTATTACTAGAAGATGCAAATGGACTGAGAAAATGGTCCTTTATTTTTTTTTCCTAAAAATTGTTTTCAAAATTGTTTTATCTTTTTCATAGTAATATAAAATATAAATAATAATAGGGTACTATATAACTTTATAGGTACATATTCAATGATTAACATCATATTCAATGATTAAATCAAGTTAAATACACTTGTTCCTATTTTTTTCTGCTGAAAATTTTGAAATATTTTCTGCAATCCTTGTGAAATGTAGAGTATATAATTGTTACCCATAACCGCCATCCTATGTATGGAGTCCTGGAGCTTGGGACGAGGATGTAGCTCAGTGGTACTGCTGCCTGTCTGGTACCTCCAAGGTCCTTAGTTTGATTCCCAGTTCCAGAAAATAAATAAACAAAATAAAAGAATCTTAGAGTTTCTTCTTCCAATCTAATGATAACTTATTGGATATTAATTAGCCTCTCATTATAACCCCTAGCAATGTCCCAGGCCTCCAGTAGTCAGCATTCTATTTTCAATTTCTCTAATTTCAACTTTTTCTTGTGTTCAGTGTATGAGTGACATCATGCATTGCTTATCTTTCTCTGCCTTCCATACTTTATATCTATGGTTCCCTTTTCCATCTATTTGTCACGGTAGAAAATTTAATTAATTATGTGATGGAATACTGTAGTTTTTTAAAATTATCTTTATTGGTACATTTTGAATACATATATAATCACATTCAACATTAAGAGTTTGTACCAGAATATGACATGACTCTATTCTCATTTTTCCCTTTTCCCCCAGCCTTACATCTCCATCGCCCCCTATATACACAATCTTTGTTTGAATGCTGTAGTTTTATGTCCTATATATGTTTCTCCATTCATTTTCTAGCTAATAGATATGTTGTTTTCAAGTCGTGACCATTGTGGATTGTGCAGCAGTGAATACGGGGTGACCGATGTGTCTTTTGATAAGTGTCTTCCCTCAGTGTATAAACAGGAAGCATGCACATGTGTTGTGCAGCAGTTCTATTCCTTTGTTTTGAGGAGCCTGAATATTGGTTTCTATAATGTCCTCACTAACTGAAATCCCACGGCAGGTGTTCAAGGGTCCCGTCTTCTCTCCGCCCTCAGCAGCACTCATTTATCTTTATCACTTGTGGTAATTGCCATTACTCTTGAGGTGAGATAAGATTATATTATGATTTTGATTTGCATTTTTCTGGTGAATAGTGATGTTGGATATTTTTTGTACTTCTTAGACATCTGAATATGCCTAAGATTTATTTAGATCTATATGTATTTTAGATCAGGTGATTTGACTTTTGGTATTCAGTGTTTCATATTCTTTTTATATTATAGATATCAACCAGTTTTATGAAATGTGTTAAAGAAAATATTTTCTTATATTTTTCCATTTTGTTGATTGTCTTTACCCTCTTCAAATATGTTTTGTTATGAATAAATTTTATGGCTTGATATGTCCTCATTTACCTATTTTTGTTTTTATTTCATGTGCTTTTTTGTTTTTAATTTAAAAAGTCTTTGGGAAGTCTAATATTATAAAATACTCCCCTCACATTTTCTTCTAAGAGTTTCATTTTATTAGATGAAATATTTAAATTTTTTAATCTTTTCAAATGATCATTAGTAGCTAGGAGTTAAGAACCTGGCCAAATTATTTGATGTGTTCCTACAAAGTTTTTTCTTTTCTTTTCTTTTTTTTCTGTTCTTTTCTTTTCTTTTCTTTAAAATTCAAATCTTTATTTGTTCATTAATGTATACATTATCATCACGTTCAACATTGAGAGTTTGAACTCTTATATGACATGACTTGATTCTCATTTTTTCCTATCCCGCCACCATACAATCCTTCACCTATATACATAAGCTTTATTTCTATTTTTATGGCTAGCACATTATTTTTCCCCTTGTTATTTACCCTACACTCTATTTTAAAAATGTTTTCAATTTCACAATATCTATTATATATATATTAGAACTCATTTACATTTTCATTTTATCACACCAGAAAAAGATACAGTATTTATACATCTGTCACCTATTTATTTCACTTAAGAGGATATCCTAAAGGTACATCCATTTTAGTATAAATGACTCAATCTTATGATTTTTTATGGCAAAGTAATACTCCATTTTATAAAAGAACTACGTCTTCTTTATCCAGTCTCCAGTTAATGGAAATTTTGGTTGTTTCCAAGATTTAGCAGTCACAAACTGAGCTGCTATAAACATGAGTGCACATATGTCTCTATTATATGAATATTAATTTGTTTTTGTATATATCTAATAGAGGAGTAGCTGGGTTAAATGGAACCTACAATCCTACTTTTCTGAGGGGTCTCCACACTGATTCAAAGAGTTGATTCTTTGAAAGAATAAGCAAAATTGATATACCCTGAGCCAACCTTATCAAATAAAGGAAGGAAAAGTCTCACATCCATGCTATTAGGAATGAAAAGGGGGAAATCACTACTTATCCAGATGAAGTCCAGAGGATAATAAACACCCACTTTGATAAAATTTTACTTTAATAAAATGGAAAATATAGAAGTGGATATATTTCTAGACACATATCAACTTCCAAAGTTGAATGAAGAAGATATAGACATATTCAAACCACAGTATCAATCTGTGAAATTGAAAATATAATAATAATAATAATAATAATAAAAACTTCCAACAAAGAAAATCCCTGATCCTAATGGCTTTACTGATGAATTATATAAAAGCTTTATAAAAGAATTGGTGCTACTGCTGCTCAAACTCTAATGAAATTGAAAGGGAAGCAGTACTCCCAAATTCATTTCTGAAAGTAAATATTACCTCGATTCCAAAAGCAGAGAAAGTCCCAACCCCCAAAAGGAACTACAGACAATACCCCCAATGAATATTGATACAATTTATGATACTATTATTGGATGGCTAGTAGCATGCTATCAGCTAGTAGATGACAGCCTTGGATGACAAAGTATTTATCAGTTCACTTCAGTAAGGGACAGGACTATCACTCGTTGGTGGATAATAAAGTTTATTAGAATTATACAGGCTTACATAGTACGCATATGGATGTTGTGGCCATCAGAGCCTTGGTAAAAGAAGAGGGAAAGTTAAATGATTATAAGTAAACATTCTAAGCAGCCAGTTAAAAAAAATCTGTGAATATATAAGCAGAGGACAGGGAGAAAATTGGAAGAAAGGTGAGGTTATACATCATGATTCCAGAGTCAATCTGAATTAGGAGACATGTAGCTCAGACAGAACACAGACACAGAAGTTTATAAAAAGGTGTTATAGTCCGCATCATTACCTGCTAGGGCTCTACATGCACACTAAGCAGGATCCATCATTTTGGAAAGGTCTCAAAAATCTGATAGAACCCAAATACTGCGGCTGAATCAAGCCATACAGGGCACACTAGGGGTATATGCCCCTCACTGTTTTTGCTTTCTCTTATGGCTTATATCTAGATGTCCTCACAAAGCTTCAAATGGTTAATATGTGGGACTTTTTCAAAGGTGGCTGGATCTAAACCAAATGAGCTACCTCTTTCTATGTGGGAAAATAGTGAGGTAATTAAAAAGAATAAGTGTGTTAGTTATTTTAAAAAATAATATTGATATAATTTTTAGGCTAGTAATAGTTCAAAGTTTTCAACATCATTTAAATATTCTATGTGTAAGCTAGATATTTTGTTTAAGCTACAGTTTGTGTGTGATAGATTCATGGGGCAATGCTGGCAATAAATATATTTAATTCCTATTTCAGTCTTCAGAATGCTTTGACAGTCACCTAATTTTGGTAACCTAGAGTATAAAAGGGGCATCACAAAGCATTTAGGTCCCTTCTTGTTTGTTTTGCTACCTAGTGATACCATGAACTGTTTGTCCTCTGTGATTCCTGCTTGCCACTCTGCTATAGAGCCAGTAACTATGGACTGAAACCTTCACAAACTGTAATCTAATTCAACTTTTTGTCCCTTAACTTGTGGGTGTTGGATATTTCATCTTAGCTTTGAAAAAGACACCTTCTTCAAAACAGAGAATGTAGCAGGCTGTCAACCTTTCCCTCAGCTACACACAGGAGAGAGTTAAAAGAAAGTTTGCCAGATTATCCTCAGACTATGAGAAGATAAAAAGAAACCTCTGACCGAGTTGTGAACCATGAATATTGAAGTCATGTGCCCAGCTCACCTGTGAGAGGGACATAATGAGAGTGATCAAGACCAGAGGCCTCCAGGGAGAAACACATGGAACCAGGTACCAAATGCTACCCAACCTAGCAGCTAATGGGAACTGGCAGCAGGGAAGACTGTGAGTTTGCCCACAGCTAATGATGTGAGATTTGCCAACTGAGTGGAATAGAGGATGCTGTGCAAGGGCCAGGAGGGGCCGAGTGATCGCAGGACTCAGAGCAGCCTTGCTATTTCTTGGTTTGGAGTATGCAGTATCCAAAATTAATAAAATTGAGTGATCCGTCTCTAGTACACTGTACCTAGTTTCTCTGATTCACTTTGACTTTTTTATTTTCTCTTTCATTCTTTCATTCCTGCCTCCTCAGGTTTCCCAAAGATGGGGTGATCTTCCCCTTTCATCTTTCTTTCTCTTCAATTATTTATCTGTTTATCTTTTTTACTCTCTTTTCACTCTGTTTATCCCTCTTATTCTCCAAGGTTAACTCACTCTGCTAAAGAGAAATTCACTGCAGATGAGGCCATGATTTGTGTTTGATATTCATACATGTGTGTATATTTTAGTTTCTAGGGAATTATTTTATAGTTATCACAGTATAAGCATAGTCCAATTACTGATTTGTTGATGTATTTTATTGACAGGAGTATGCAAATGTTAATTCTCTCTTAATGGTTTTAGGACACTGTTCATGGAACAATAGTTGCAAACTTTTCTTCATGTTTCACTCTGGAAATTTCATCTGTTCTAGCATATGTATGCTATATTGCCATATTAGGACATTAACATATACATTTTGGCCTAAAATCTGTGGCTTTGAAATACAGCAGCCTTAGGAAATAAAGGAAAGGCAGAACACTTGTAAAAGAATTGCTATCATTTATGTCTAGATGGCTCCAACAGCCTCCTGTGGTCATAAGTGGGGTTCAAGAGGTGATTAGATTAAGGAGGCCTTGCATGCACTTGCAATGGGAAGGTGGCATCTGACGAGAAGAGATAGTTCACTCTGTGGTCAAGAAGGCTGTGATCTCCCTGCCCAGCTTCCCCACTGACAGCTCCTGTTCCCTCTGCCATGCTCTTCCCCCAGACATCTTCCCTTCCAGGCAGCCCACTGCAGTCTGAAGTGGGAGTGACAATAACTTTTCCTTTAAGTTGCTAGTGTCCAGTATTGTGTCTCAGCAATGAAAAACTAAGAGTCATTATTTGAGGAGCAGAGAAAACTTCCGCATTTTCTTATTTGTAATAATTGGATCACTCCTTACTTCTGCTATTCCTCATGTTTACTCTCATTTATGTACATTCCTTATAATTAGTAAAAAAATATTGTTCTTGGTATAAGAACAACTAATGCTTTTTGCTCTTGTTTGTGATCAGAGTGTTTTGAAAAACGTAATTTCTTCTATTTCCTAGTAATTCACCTTCACTTTTTTTAATTAGCTAAATAAAACTATACATGTCTCACTAGACTTTTTATCTCTTCTAATGAAATTTGATGTAAATTAAATATTTTCATTCCTATCAATGCATGGGAAACAATTTAAGTATTTTTCTTTGTATTAGTCTCTATAGTGTTCACAGGCTTTGTAACTATTCTGGTTCTAAGATACATTAATAAGTAGAATGATTCAATGACATTTATTAATATTAAAGATATATCAGCATCTTCTAAATACATGTGGCATGCAGTTCCCATTATATGGGAACAGACAGAAACTATTTTAGAGAGATAAAATTTCCAAAAGCCACAAACTGAAAAAAAGGACTAGACATGTGTTCTGATGTTTCTGTTCCTGCTCTTCTGGATTTACAAGTTAATTAACATTGGAGAATATGTAGACATAAAATAATCACAAATGTAGCACATAGTTAGATACAAATGTATTTAATATAGAACATCTTTTTTCTTTCAAATGATTGATACTTTTTCTACTATGACATTATTATTTTTAATATAAAACATTGATATCCACTTATAGATAGCCGAGATGTAATTTGAGCATTCTTCTTTAACATTTAAACTCTATCAATTACTTACTTGAGTATAAGGAAAACATAGTTTAAGAGGATCAAAAAATAAGCTTATTTGTTTGCTGATGTGGCAATGAAGACTTAAACAAGGGTACACACCTTTGATTAGTAGGCTTGAAAAAGTAGAGTTATCTGCATGCTAGAAATAAGAAAAATAGAAATTATAACTACAAGTAAAGAATAATAAGTCCATAGAGATATGTTAGGCCAGGAAGTTACTGAAAGTAAAATCAAGTGCAAAACTCTGACTGAATCATTTTGCCCTACATTTATTCACCACAAACTCACCATTAAACCTTTATACATTCAGGAATCAGGTCAGAAATTACATTGAAAAGCAATAAATAAACTACTTTTACCCAATATACAGTTTCAGAGCCAGTGTGAGAGTAGTTTGCTTCTATTCATTTGTAAACAATAGTGTGTCCTGAGCTAGAAATATTGGATCCACACTCTATGTACGAATATATTAGATTTTTAAATTACATGGTGTTGTGTATGTCACACTCCAGCAGGTTCATTCCTGAAAGGATAAAGCTAGTCAGGGACAGAAAAACAAATGCCTGATGAATATACAAGGGCAAATAAGTGAAAATGTGTGCTGTTCAAATGAAGACAGAGCTGAAATTAGGCTGTCTACCAAGGACACAGAAATAGCTTCTCAGTGTACTGTGCCTAACCAGGAACAACTTTTATTGTAAAATATAGATTTTTCACTTAATTTAAATGGGGGCAATAGATAAAATACCTGTTTCACATGTGTAACTCAATTATGAAAGTAACCCTTTGTTTTAGTGGTTTTTAAAAGAATATTATAGAGTTTTATTGCTGACCTAAAATCATAGTTTCCTAAGGAATATAAAAGAATACACTTAATTTTCAGTAATTAAATATTTTAATTTCTTCATTCAATTTTTAAAATAATAACAGATGCAGAAAGTAAATTTTTGCTCGTACTTCAAAAAACAGTATTATTGATAAAAGAACAGTATAGACATTTAGGAACTTAATTATCTCATTTAAAATTAATATGCATTATAAATTGTTTAAGTGTGCAATTAAATTAAGACATATTATATTTGAACATGAGAAAAATAAGGGGAATATAAAAGGAGATATTCACAATAAATTATGAGAATCAAAATTTCTTTTCAGGTAAACTAAAAGATGTCATTACACATTAATATTTTAAAATTAAATCTATTATCTAAATCAATATATTAACTAAAATTGCACACAAATATGGAATACTACATGATCATTCAATAGATATGTATTTTGTGTAATATTGAAATGTACTAACCAAGTCAAAATACAGTTTCAAGATACATGAATTAACATATTTACCATTTTTTACATAAAGGACCATTTTTTTCTTTCAGAAAATGTTAGAAAACTACATATTTGCCTGAAGTCTACAAGGACATGAAATAAGCATTTTAGATGCTTCAGTTCATTTTATATATACCTTATATAAAAATTGGTCCTTGTGCAAATATGACATTTAAATTAAGAGGTGCTAATAAATTATTTGCCATCTGATTTACATTCATATTTTCATATGTTCAGTAACATCCTGGTCATAGGATGTATAGTACTTTCATATCAACATAAAAAATTTTAAATAAAATAAAAGGATCAAGCTCGTTTTCTCTTGTTTTAATTAATTACATTCACTGGCTCATTTGGGACATACATTAGGATCTCTTTCAACATTGGGAATTTGTACATGTACATGATATATCTTGTTTTATTTTGTTTTATTTGTGTATGTGTATTTTGGAATTTTCATTGTTTTTCTTTTTTTTGTCTTTATTGGTACATTATTAATATACCTCATCATCTCATTCAACATTGAGAGTACCAGAATATAACATAACTTGATTCTCAATTTTCCCATTTCCCCCTGCCCTGGACACTCCCAACCCCTATATACATCATCTTTCTTTCCTTTTTTCTTTATTATTATCACATTCATTTTCCCCTTATTTTTACCCCTACACACTCTACCCTTTTAAATATTCTCTAATTCATAATATCAACTATACATACTACAACTCATTTACAACTTCATTTTCTCATACCAGAGAAAAGATATAATATTTACACATCTGTGACCTATTTATTTCACTTATGAGGATGTCCTCAAGGTACATCTAATTGAGTATGAATAATGCAATCTTATCATTTTAATGATAGAGTAATACTCCATTCTATAAAAGAATCACATCTTGTTTATCTAATCTCCAGTTGATCAACATTCTGGCTGTTTTCAAAATTTAGCAGTCACAAATGGAGCTGCTATAAACATGGGTGCATATATGTCTCTGTGATATGAATATATTTTTGTGTATATACCTAGCAGAACAATGGCTGGGTCAAATGAGACCTCTATCCTAGCATTTTGAGGAATCTCTACACTGATTTCCACAGAGGTTATATGAGTCTACATTCCCACAAACAGTAGAGAAGTGTTCCTTTTTCTCCACAGCCTCTCTAACTGTTGTTGCTGGCTAATTCTGAAATACCAGCTATTCCTTGTGGAGTGAGATGAAATCTCAGTGTTGTTTTCATCTGCATCTCTCAAATGACAATGATATTGAGCATTTCTTCATATACTTCTTACCTGGCTTGGGTGTTTTTGGTTTGTTTGTTTGTTTGTTTGTTTTTCCCATTCCCCTTTCTTCCCTGTAATCCCTCTATTCTTCTTGTTTATTTTAAATTTGTGGTCCTCACGTACATTTTCTCTCAATAAAAATCAATTCAGTACTTACTATGTGTATCCTATTTATTTCACTCAAGAGTGTGGTCTCAAGGTGCATCCATTTAGCTATAGATGTCTCCAGTTTATCATTCTTTATGGTTGAGTAGTATTCTATTAAAATCCCACATTGTTTGTATTCAATCATTAACTGATGGGCATTTGGGCTATTTCCAAGATTTAGTGGCACAAATTTTGCCCTTATAATATGGTTACACTGTGGCAGTATGTTTTTATTTATTTAAGGAACATACCAAGGGTGGGGATAACTGGGTTAAATGTGACCACTTATGCTAGATTGTTGAAGAACTTTCACAATGGTTTTCATGGTAGTTCCATCAGTCTACACTCTCAGGAATAGGGAGGAAACCTTTCTTCTCTCCTACACTCCCACCAGCATTTGTTATTTATTGATTTCTTGGTAGCAGCCATTTGGTCTGGAGTGAGGCATCGTCTCACCATTGTTTTCATCTGCATGTCTTAGAATACCTGGAATGTTGAACACTTTTTCATTAGTTTATTGTTGCTTCTATTTCCTTGCTTGAGTTATGTCAATTCATTTGAAAGCCTATTTTTGAACTGGGTCTTTAAATTTGGAAGGCTCTGATTTTTTAAAACTTTTTTCCATATTATCAATCATCGCCCCCCCCCATGCAAGCACACAAGGGTTTATTCCAACTCCAGCAGGGATTCCCAACACCAAGATGCAGAGAACGGAGAGCCTCAGGAGGGCCAGGTTTCTATAGTGGATAAAAGGAAGGGGAAGGGATTTTTATTGTGTGGGATTTCCAGATAGGCTAAATTTTTAAAGAAAAACCTAGGCTTAATGACACTGGCTAGCTTGGACATGCACTGTTTTAAGAGGAAGTAACCTTATTAGGACACCGAAGCTTAACTGCCTGTGATTACAGCTAGAATCTTTAGGTTAAGCCTTATTAGGTAATAGAAGCCTCGCTGCTCTGCGGAATGGTCATTGCTAGTGGCATGAGTCTGGGGTGAGGGTTAGTCATGTATTGTGTAATCTCCCGGGAGTGGTACTTTAACTCAGGGCCAGGCCTTTTTTTCAAAATGGAGTTAACTTAGTCAGACTGGGCTCTACATTCCTCCCTTCTCAAAGGCCTATAGGGACCCAATCATGGGGACAGTTCGGAATGGGGGCTTCGTCTTCAGGAGCCACTTCCTGCTGGCTGGGGGCGGCACGGTACCTCAGAGTAAGGATTTGGAGTCTTGGAAGGAACGCTGTGTCTGGGACATGGAGATGAAGCTGTCCGTCAACCTTCAGCGCAGTAGGAGTGATCAGTGTAATGACATACGGTCCTTTCTAGTGAGGATCTATGTTTCTCTGTAATGTCACTGGAAGTAGACCCAGTCTCCAGGCTGAAAACAATGGGGCTTAGCTGAAAGATCAGTCTGATAGACAGTTTTTAATCGTCTCCAGACGTCCTGGCTGGTATGCTGGAGCCATTGGAGAGAAGAAATTATGTCCTCGTCATCTAATTTACTTATTATTTCTGACCTCAAGTTAGGGATTATGGGAGAGGGCACTCCGAACATAATTTCAAAGGGAGTTATCTCCAGTTTATATGGTGAGTTTCAGACCTTACACAGAGTATAGGGAAGGAGAGCCACCCAGTCATCACCAGTCTCTATCATCAATTTAGTTAAGGTCTCTTTTAATGTTCTATTTACCCTTACTACTTGCCCTGAACTTGGGGCATGTATGCGCACTGCAGCTTCCAGTCTGCCCCAAGTGCCTGTGTTAAACCCTGACTTACCTTTGACACAAATGCTGGTCCATTATCTGATCCTACCTGCACTGAAAACCAAAACCTGGGCAAAATAGAATATCTTCTAAGGTTTCAAAAAATAATTAAATCAATCAATCAATCAATCAATCAATAAAATAAAATAAAAAGTCAATGTTGTGATCAATAGCCATTGTGCCTTTGCCATGGCTCACGTACGCGGGACAATTTACAGAAAATGTGTCCTCCTGACAACAGAGGGTAATACTATCAAAAATCAAGAGATCTTAGCCCTCCTAGCGGCATTATGGTTACCAAAGAAACTTGCCATAATCCACTGCCCAGGGCCCCAAAAGGGCAGTACTCCCACCACTAAAGGAAATAACCTGATTGATAAAGCTGCTTGGAAAGCCACGCTGACCTCAGAACGCATTTTAGTGACTAAGTTCCCAGATCCAGGAAGCAACGAGCTGCCAGACAAACCCTATTACTGCAATGAAGACCTAAAATGGATAAAAAGATTACCAGTACTCAGAAGGATGGTGGCGGACAACGGACTGTTCTGTGATTATGCCAAGAAAATTAGGAGACAAACTGTTATTCAAAATATGTAAATCCACCCACATGGAACCAGAAAAATACAAGACCTATTCAGACGCTCGAAAATTTTAATTAAAGACGCCCAATCAAAAATTGAAGAGATCGTAGCTAAATGCAAGGCTTGTCAGCCCACCAACGCGATGCGCAACAGGGGAGACTCAGGAACCAGAGAGCGGGACAACAGACTGAGAGCCTATTGGGAAGTGGACTCTACTGAGATCAAACCTGGCCGGTATGGTTCTAAGTATTTACTGGCTTTTGTAGACACTTTTTCAGGATGGACTGAAGCTTTCCCACAAACATGAAACGGCTCAAGTAGTAACAAAGAAGATCTTAGAAGATATTCAATCGTCAAGCCTTATCGAAACAGCTAGTAAAATATTTTTCCACATTGTGGGTTTTCTCTTCATTTTGTTGGTGATTCCCCTTGATGTGCAGAACCTTTGTAAAGAGGTGAAATCCCTGTTGTTGATTTTCTGATAGCTCTCATTGATTTTTCTGATAACTCTCATTGGACTGAAATTTTGTTCATGTCTTTCTTTATGTCAAAATCTCCAAGATATCTATCTAATCTATCTTCAAGTAGGTTTGTTATCCTGTTTTAATATTTATATCTATAATCCATTTCAATATTAGTTTAGCTTATGGTGAAAGATTTGGGTCTGTTTTTAATCTTCGATTATTTATCTATTAAATAAATTATAAATTTATTAAATTTATTTATGTAAATAAATTTATGAAAGAAGATATATTTTCTACAATGAGGCTGTTTAGTACCTTTGTCAAAGATAAGGTGGCTCAGTATGTCTGGAGTTGTTTCTGTATTTTTAAATCCATTTCATTGATTCTTGGGTCTCTTTCTTTGCCAGTACTATGTTTTGTTTTGTTTTATTTTGTTTTGTTTTGTTTTGTTTTGTTCTTGTTTGTTTGTTTTTTAATCACAGTAGCTTAGTATAGTTTAAAATTGGGGACTCTGATAACCTCTGCCTTATCATTGTTACCTAGAATTACTTTTGCTATTTTAAGTCTCTTGTAGTTCTAAATAAATTTTTGGATTTGCAATGAATCTATATTAAATTTTGGAAGTATGTATGTTCACTTTCACTGTATTCTTCTTAAAAAATCGGATCTTTATTCATTTTCTGATAGGCTCTTCTTTTTTTGGTTAGTTATAGTTTTCAAAGTAGAAGTGTTTCACTTTCTTTACTAGATTGATTCCTGGATATTTCAGTTTTTTTATGTTATTGTATATGAAGTGATTTCTCTACTTTCTCTTTTAGTGAGTTATTGTTCGTGTACAAGGCAGCTATTGTTTTTTGGATGCTGACCTTGTATCCACCTTCTTTATTGAACTTTGTTTCTAAGTCTAAAAGTCTTTGGTGGAGTTTTTGTAGTCTTCAAGATTGAGGATCGTGGAATCCACAAAAAATAATAGTTTAAATTCTTATTTCTCCATCTATTTGGAAAATTTTGCTGGAACTTCAGTCTGAGTTGGGGTTATTTTCTTTTAGGGTTTGAGATACTTCACTATAGATTGTATTTGATTTGAGAGTTTGTGTTGAGATTCTACTGTGGTTCTGAAAGCCTTTCCTTTATATATGTTTTTTTTTTTTTTAACTGCTTTTAATATTGTGTTCCTGTGTTGAGTTTCTGGAATCCGAGCTATCATACGCCTAAGTGTACATACTTCTTTTTGATCATGGCTTTTTAGAGTTCTCTACGCTATACTTACCTTTATGTCAAATTCTATTTGGGAATATTTCTGTGTTTACATCTGTGAATCATTTAATTATACTTTTTGTGTTTTCACCTTTTCCTTAGTTAACCAGAATCAATTTTAAGTTATTCTTGTGTATTATGCAGTAACTATTGGATTTATTTTTTCATGATCTCATGCTATCTTTAAGAAATCTTTCATGTTTGTTTGCTGCAATCCTTCTTCTTTTTTCTTTCTTTTTTTTTTTTTTTTAAGGTTTTTTGAGACAGGGTCTCGCTTTGTAGTTCAGGCTGGCCATAAGCTCAGCCTCAAACTCACATCACAGCAATCATCCTGCCACTGCCTCCCTGTGCAGGGATTACAGGTGTGAGCCACCATGCCCAGCACTGTGGTATGTAGTACCGGATGCTGCTGGGTGTGAGTCTCCATGCCCAGTATTGTATGTGGTTACCAGGGATCGAACCTGGGTCCTTGCGCTTGCAAGACAGGCGCTAGAACCACTGAGCTAAATCCCCGACCCTGCAATCCTGTTTCTTATACTTGAAATTCTGTCCCTACATTCACTTAATCTGCTATGGAAACTTTTAATAGAATTTGTAATCTTTTAATTATCTGCTTGGTTGTGTTTTGTGTTTTCCATTTCTTTTCTATACTGGATATAAATGGTTTTCATAATTTCCCTTATCTATTCTAATTTTTTTT
>PVIR01018357.1:0-33494 GCA_004026965.1 Petromus typicus | reverse complement strand
TGTGAGTTTGAGGCTGAGCTCAGGGCCAGCCTGAACTACAAAGCGAGACCCTGTCTCAAAAACCCTAAAAAAGAAAGAAAGAAAAGGCCTTTGTTTTTAAATGGAGGAGATTGAATCCAGGGCCTCACAAGTGCTAAGCATGTCCTCTATCACTGAGCTACACCCTCACCCAAGAAAAACTTTACAAGTACTATAACTATAAACCAACAGTTGTGCTGGGGTAGAGGAAATTATGTGGGAAGCATAATGGAAAAATCTGAGCGCATGAGCAAAGGCACAGCTCCAGTGGAACCTGTGGGTCATTATTACTTTCCACATAATTCTATCATTACCACAAGAAAAGCACTTAACAAAGTTCTCCAGATAAGCAGGAAGAGGTACCATGGTGGGGAAAATGTCCCAACTATTCATCAGTGACTAATTAGGGAATTTTTCTCTTGGAATCCAAGTCAGGCAGAGAAACCAGGGGATTCTAATGAACAAATAGCTGGTGTTCAGCGCCCAGGATCCACAGCACAGTTGCATTGTCCTATGGATGGTCAATGAGGTTCTTACTTTGTAGGTTGCATTGATGTCCTCCAGCATCTCTGAGAGCTGTTCCATTCCAAAACTTGGTGATACTGAGATCATTCCACTCAGGATTCAAAACACAAGTTATTAGAATATCTCCAATGGCTCTGTTTTTGATCCAGCAAGTGTGTAACACATCCTCCTTTCAAAGGCCACTAGCTTAAATTAGTGTGGAACTGGTACCTGACGTAGCCATTTGGAACTGTCCTAGTAAGCCCAGGACGTCTAAGGGTTGATACTAGAGATTTAGCAGAACAGAAGGAAGGCATCGCTTCTCTCTTCAGTGACAGAACCACACGATGTTTCAGGCTGGCAGGTGGCTCCATTTTATGAGGTCACTCAGAGAAACACGTCCTTCCATCATCTTTCCTCAGCATCCACTAGAGCTGCTTCCTTCTCACTTGTTCAGTCAGTACTAATACTACGTTTGGTGATAGAAACATAAAGAAATTCCAGTTAATTTGGGGCTGCTAACTCCAACTACTTCTAGCAAGTAGCAGTCTGTTCATTTCTATTAAAATTCAGCAACATCAAGCTGTTTTTATCCAGTAAAGTTAGTAGAAGATTAACTTGGATTTTACATTCCAAGTGATGCAGTACTCATTATTAGCCTGTTACATTAATGTGCCCACTTGCAGATGACAGATCATTAAAATGGTTAAGTGTTTGTGTCTGTACAATTATATCTACAAATGAGAAGAATAAGATTGACTTCTTCACTGGGAAGCTAAAGGACTATTTCTTTTTATCATGTAGAAACAAACAGTATCATTCATGAGTGCCCAAGGTTCTGACATGGGCCACAGGACATAAAAACAGCTATTATGCTAAGTATAGCCCCTAGCATATTACTGTTAATGCTGTCTTTTTTTCTGCACTGCTCACTGTAATGTCCCAGTATAAGGGGCAGCCTTATCACTACCACCTACACCAAAAGTGTTATAATGATGCTGTTCAGACTCAAACTGAGAGCTTCATGATCATTTTAGCAGAAAAATCCAGACGAGGTATTTTATTAAGCTAAAATGAAACTATATCTAACATCTTACTCAAAAATATGGTTCATTGGAAGTTGGAGGGAGAAGCCAAGAAGGTGGACAACAGGATTAGAAAACAAAAGGGTCTTAACAAACTGGAATGATGATTAATATATCAAGTTTCATTCAAAGAAGTATACAGAATATTCATGCATCTAAAAACCAATTCCACAAATCTAAGTTTGAGGACACATATTTTAGCAACAATACAGGTAAAGTAGTGTTAGGGTTGTAGATTATTTAACAGTTAATATGATATAACTACACCAGCGTACTTAGTCTTGGGTTCCATTTATAAAATATGATAATGTCCAGCAAAAAGAAGTTATTGTTGTGTCCTTGTGAATGACAACATGACTTGATCATTGTATTCATTTCTGTGGAACACTTTCGGAGGATACTTTTAATTAGCATAAGTCTGTGTTGCTGATACAATGAGACTATCGATGCAGTGGCTTACAGAACACAGAATCTTGCCTCCCACCTGGGTCACAATCTCAAGTCTATGTTGGAAACATCATTCAACACACTAGGTTCCTTCCCACATCATTTCCTCACTGTCCACCAAGGTGTGGTCACCTACCATAGGAACCGAAGTAAACCCAGGTGAAAAGATGGAGGAAGGGCACGCAATAGGTAATGTACTTTCTGCAGGTGCTAGTCAAGAATGGCAGTTGTCATCTCCACCCACCCTCCCCTGACACCCATGATTGCTCACACCTACCTGTATGAGGAGAGGGAGCTGGAGATGGTAGTCCTGCTGCCTCTAACGAGGATATGTCTGCTCAACTCTAGTTTCAAAATAACAAAGGAAAGAGATGACATGACTTTGGTGACTACAACACAATCTCTATTACAACTGCTGGAGAAACAGCAGTAAGAACATTGGAGAGAGAGAGAGGTGTTACATCATGTTAGGAGCATATTATATCAGATAAAAATGAGTATGTTTCCCATGGAAATTATGAGACTAGTTCTGTGTAGGGCTAGAACAGTGGGGGCAAATTTGTGGCACCCATGCTTCGGTGGACACACACAGCCCTCTATCTGCACACAAGCCATGTCAAGCTAGCAGCGGAGCAACAGGTAACATTTTCTCCTCATGTAAAACCTCAGTATTCATGTGTAATGAAAGTGTTGGCAATTTGCAGTAAATAAGTGAGCTTGGGGCTGTAACACTTGGTCTTTAAAAGGTTCACCATCACCAGACTAGAAGAGGCAAGCTAAAACAAATAGATAAGAGACATTCTAAAATACTTACTAGAAGATAAAAAGGGCTTTTTGAGGAAAACTTTCTTTGTATTGAAGCAGGAGCTGGAAGAACTTTGGACTTCTCTTACAGTTTGTAGTATTTCAGATAATATTTTGAGTGTTATTTCGTTAATATTCCCTTCTGGTACTGGGGTTCTGTGGTTCTGTATAAACTCATCAGTTTTAGGATAAGAGGGGAAATGTACACGTCCTCATGACAAGCTTATGAGGTGAACATTATTCACATAGTACTGATGCTCAGAAAGATCAGTGTAAATTATCTAAACACTCTGAGCTACTCAGTGGCATTGCTGGGATTGCAAACAACATCGACTGATTGCTTAACTCAGGATGTTTTCACCATGTTGCTGCTGCCTCTCAGAAAAAAGATTGAAACAAAATTAAGTGCTTCTTCTTATTTCCTTTCCTTTCCCCAGATCCTCCTCCTCCTCCTTAATCCTTTCTTATCAGGGTTGACTGCCTGGAGAGCACTGGCTGTTCTGCAGGGCTTAGCAAACATCCGGTCCCTTTTCCAGCTCTCTCGTGGACCAAATGACGATTTGCCACCCACATTTCCCCAGCTCAGGGGAAGAGCAGCCTATTCACCCAGAAGTTTCTGCCTGTTTCGCTTCTTCCTTAAGAAAAAAAAAACAAAAAAAAACAAAGCTTTTCCTGTGACCTTAGCCTGTAGAATTCCTCACTGAATCAGTTTCTGCTTTCATGTGCCATTCTGTTGCCTGAACCGTTCCCATCCTAGTCATGAGTGCTGTAAGAAACAATAAAATTTAATTTGAAATTAATTCTCCATCCCTTGTGCATTGAAATGGATGTCATAGTGAAATAATCACCACTGATGCGTCCACCCTAGAAAATGTACCCGATTCCTTCCGAAGACAGCGTGACTCACACAGAGCACCTGTTTTGTCTCCTTAGTAACTGGCCTCTTAGATTTTCCTCATATTTACATGCAGGCCAGAACAGTAAATTGACTGGGGGAGGAAAATGGTTTGAACAGGCAGTGTGTTCTGGGCAGAACGTCACCTGTGACACTGTTTGCCAACCATCTTGTGCTTTGTGTGCTCACTCGGTGTCTCCGTTATAACCCCAGCATTGATTTCACCGCAGACTCAGAGTTTGGAGATAAGTCTGGAAAATTACTAACGGCCTCAGGGAACGTTTGGTGACGCAGGAAAGAAATTGATACTCGAGATATTCTGCATAGTGAAAATGGAGTCATCTCTGTTAGAAATGTGTCTTTCTTGACTTTAACCTCTGCTGCTGTTGTAGATCATCACACAACTCTGTCAAGGCAGAAGTGCACACAGTAGACAGAGATTCAGTTAGAATACTTAGATAGCTTTAAACCTGGTAATAATATTTTAAAAATTGATTTTATATGTTCTGTGTGATGTTGCCTCTTTCATTCTCTGGTACTGTAGTAAAATTTTTAAATTAAGAGCTGCAAAGCCATTTCCAGTATATTCGTAGCACTAAAGAGAGGGTTCCCGGGAACAAGTCACTTCTCTTCTCTGGGTTTCCTGCCGGAAACTGAGGGGTCCAACTAAATGACACCATTATCCCTTCCAATTAAGAAAGTTGGACTCTACTTCTTGGGGTCAAATTGGGTTTTAAAAGTGAAACTAGTTAGCTTAGTACTTAAACTACTGGGTCAGGGATCATTCAAAAAGAAAAATTCAGCCATTCTCCCCTTTGTAAAGTACAAATGATGTCCCTAGAGGTCAAGTTGCCCAAAATTTTATAATAATCAAGTATTGCATATTATTTAATTTTTAATTTCTATTTTATCAGAATTCAACCAACCATTTTTAGTCAAATAACTCTGCAAGAGTCGTTATGAAAAATAGTGGGATTACCCCTCTTCCTTCTTTTTCTTAACTCCCCAAAGACAACTACAGTACTTAAAAAAATAACTTTTCAGCTTTTTCTCGTGGTTATTTACCTCTGAATATCATATAGCTTCAGCTTTACCTTGACCACAAAACACAAGTTTCTCATTCTTTCCTTTCCTTGTGTAGGTATGTGTAACTTTGATCAGATAAGTAACAAGTATTACTTATACTACATAAATGAGCCATGTAGCATATTGTAATTACTTTTCTCTGTTTTCTTTTTCCAGAGCTAAAAATTATTGTGTTTGATTTTGCTTAATTTTCTATGAATAATAACAAATTCAAACCAAACTCCCTGTAATTGTGTCTATATTTTTCAACATATGTGGGTGCCATCAAGTTTCATCAACTTGAAGAAATGCCTTCTACAACTTAATCTGCTCGAGTCTGGACCAGTTGCTCTCCAGAGATCAGTTTGAACTCTTCAATGACCATTCTCTTAGGAATAAGAGAATGTTGCACTTCTGTTGGGCCTGCAGTTTCTTGGATTTTCTATCTTCTTTCTTGGTTTAATCTTTAATTTGGGCAGAATATTTCCTCTAGTAAACTCCTATCAAAAGGAAAAAGGTATTTAAATTTTCTCAGGTTTGTATATCTATAGTGTTTGCATATTAGTCTCACAAATAGATCTGCTGGTTATAGAATTCTATATAAAAATATTTTTTTCTCAAAGAATTCTAAAGGGATCTGTATGTATCACTATGAATCCCTATCATGGTTGAGATATGTATTGCTTTTTATTACTTGTGAAGGAATTCTCTTCAGCTTTATCCACAGGTTCATGAGAACTCCATGGAATTGTTAAGCTTATTTGTACATCACTTTGACTCATCTGCATCTTTTCCTGTACCTGTCAGTAATTGCTTGCTTATCATATGAATTTTGGCTTCTAAATCCCTTATTTTCCTTCTGCTTCATTTACAATGAAAGTGCAATTAGCCCATGAACTTGCTACTCTTTTAGTGATGCAAAACCAAATGAAATAACAAGCATGTCCAATGAAAACATCTGCTTAATAGTCACTGGACAGTCACAGGATTCTTTCTCTAGTTCCTATTACTTTACTTCTCAAGAGCTTTAATCTAAAGTAATAAGTAACCAACCAGTGATTATAATACCTGAAGAGAATTTTCACTTGAGTATCTATTAATAACACTAAATTACTGCTGGTTAATAGCTTATATATTATTTTAGTGTATACAAATACTAAATATCCCCCAAAAGACATTTATTGAGAAGATATTCAATAAGAAGGAAAATGTTTATCATTCTTTCTTCCTCAAATCACTTGATAATTTCCCCAAAAAAAACACTTTTAAAGAAATAAGAGCAGTAAATTCATAAGTGTCACTGGAAGATAGATAGGAGGCCACCAACAGCGATCCAGAATGTGAAGAAATTCTTAGAACAGAAACATCGCTTAGAAATTGCAGTTACCATAGTAACTTTAAAATGTAAAGGCCTCACAGGTCCATGTATTAAAGGCTTGGCTACCAGCCTGTGGTGTTAGTGGGAAATGGGAGAACTTTCAAGCAGTAGTTCTAGAGGGGACAGTCAGGTCCCGGGGCATGCCCTTGACAGGCTGTCCAGTCCTTGGCCTTTCCTATCTCATTTGTTTTCTGGATGCCTTGAGGTGGACAGCTTGTTCCACCACACATTCCTGCCATGATGTCCTGTTCACCCCAGCCTCAGAACAACAGACCAACTCACCATGGATTCAAACCTCCATAACTATGAACTATAAAACCCCTCCTCTTTCTTTAACTTGATTATCTAAAGTGTTTTCTTACATTAACACAAAGCAAACCAACACACTATAACTTTATGCCAATAAAATTCAAAAACAATTTTTGGGAAAAAAAGTAAATTACTAAAATTCACAAAAGAAACATTTGATGTAATTTTAAAGAAATTGAATTGGAAATCAATAACACTCCTGCTCCACTAATCCTTTTGTTTCTGACTTTTTGTTTAAGATTATATTTGTGAGATTTATCCATGATGTCTATGATAATAAATTGTTATTTTCTTTGCTGCATAATATACATTTTATGAGTAGATCCAAATTTATTTATTTATTATACTATGACATTAGGATTATCTACAGCTTGAGACTATTATAAGTACTTCTGACATAATCATTCTTGTACCAATATTTGACACCTTAAAGACATGTATGCATTTTGATTCTGCATATGCCCAATAATGAGACTACTTTAGTAGTGGAACTAGAATATATATATATATATATGTTCAATTTTAATAGATAATAATTAAAGTGTTATACTAATTCACACCTTTTTAGAGTATAAATGATATATGTGTTTTTAATTGTTTCACATCCTTCTAAGTACTTGGTATTATCAATTAGTTGACATTTTAGCCATTCTGGAGATTATGCAGTGTACAATCACGACTGGCGTAAATTTTCTTGATAGTGAGTAACACTGGGTATCTTTTTGTGTATCTACTGGCTGTGTGAATCCCCTCTTGTTCAAAATTGTCATCCAGGGCTGGGGATGTAGCTCAGTGGCACCGTGCCTGCCATATAAGGGCAAGGTCCTGAGATTGATCCCCAGTATCAGAAAAAAAGAAATTTTGTTCATTTTGAGGGGGAAGGGAAGGGAAGATAAAATAATATCTGTCTTTTTTTATTGACTGATTGAACTCATAATACATATGACACATTTCATTTTTTGATGAAAAAAATCTTAATTTTAATAAAGCCTAAATTATCAATTTTTACTTATGGTTAATGTTGTTGATGCACCATAAAAGCTATCTCTGCATATTCTAACTTTGTATTTCTATGTTTTCTTTAAATTTAAATCTACAGTTAACTTGGAATTGGTTTTAATGGGTAATGCAAAGTAGAAATCAATGTTTTTATTTGGATATCCAAATGATTCAATATCACTTACTGAAAAGCCTATACTTTACTTGCTGCCTCAGTAGCAATCTTTTGTCATAAGTAAATTATGTAATATGTTTCTCTGTTGTATCCATTGATCTATTTTTCACCTTATACCTATATCACAATATTATAATTACTGTCATTATTGTGTGACTTGGTACGTTGCAATGTAAATCTCCAACTTTGTTTTAAAAATTGTCTTGAGTAACATTGGTGCTTAGTTCTAGGCAAAATTCAGAAGGAACTTATCAATTTGCATGTGCACACACACAGAGATACACACATACCGGGATTTTTCTGGAATTTTGATAGGCATTCCATTAAATTTATGGATTAATTTAGAAATAACTTTTTTTTTTTTTGAGACAGGGTCTCACTTTGTAGTTCAGGCTGGCCCTGAGCTCAGCCTCCAACTCACATCACAGCAATCCTCCTGCCTCTGCCTCCCGAGTGCTGGGATTACAGGCGTGAGCCACCACACCCGGCTCTGTGGTATGTGGTACTGGTTGCTGCTGGGGTGAGTCTCCACACCCAGTATTGTATGTGGTTACCAGGAATCAAACCCAGGTCCTTGTGCTTGCAAGACAGGCACCGGAACCACTGAGCTAAATCCCCAGCCCCCTAGAAAGAACTTTTCAATATTGAGTATTCCAATTCAGAAGTACAGTATATTTCTGTTATTTAATTTTCTCCATCACATTTTGTGAATTTTGGTTTAGATGTCATATATTCTACTAGATAAGTACTAATATAAATGGTATTATTTGAAAATTTTATGTTTAATTTTTTATTTCTAGAAAAAGGTGTACAGTTAAATTGTGTGTATTAATTTTATGTTTGAAAAGCTTTTTCTTTACTCATTAAATGTAATGTCTTAGTAAGATTATGTAGAATTTTTAAAATTTAGATTTAATTAAATAGTCCCTTTCTACATCTAACTTTCTACAATTCCTCGAACTGTTGAAATTAAATAATAGCCCTGAACTATTTTTATTCTGTTAAGCAGAAATTCATATTGCTTAATTTTTCTAAACAACCTTGCATTTCTGGAATAAACTCAATTTGGTCGTGATATATCATTTTACAAATGCTAAATTCTCTTTGTAAATGACTTTGCCTCTGTGATCATGAATGTAAATGACTTGAAATATTCCTTTCATGTTGGATTCCTGCCAAGTTTTGATATGAAAAGATATCTCTAGAATCTTGACCCTTATAGTTCTGGCTGCCTGGGTTCCTTTCTGATATATTAAAATAAATGGAGTTTTTAAAATGTTGCTTAGCTTTTACAATTATTCTCAGCAGGTGTGTGTGTGTGTGTGTGTGTGTGTGTGTGTGTGTGTGTGTGTGTGTGTGTGTGTGTGTGTGATGTAAGTGATGCATTCATAACCAGAAGCAAAACACTTGCCTTTTAGAAACTTGATGAGCTGATGAGCAAAGTGAAAGATCACTTCTAGCCTGTAATTAGCTCTCCGATCTATTTCAGTTCCTGAAAACTTCTTGGGTTCCAAAAGGGTACTTTTGACTCTTAGTATCTTTTAGTGAGCGCATCTGTTAAAACACAGGTGTGGGAAATAAAGATGAATTTCAATTGTAGTCACCGTATTTCACCTCTTTAAAGTGAAGAAGAAAAAAAAAAGACAGGACTCAAAATTTCATTAAACAAAAACAAGAGCACTTGACTATTCATGTCCCACTACAGTTGTCGGTAAAAGAAAGACATTCTCTGGTAGAATGATAGTCAAACTGTGTCCTCCAATTTTAAATAAATAAATTTCTTGGATCCAGCTAAAGAATATGAGATGCATCCTATAGTAATGAAATACTATAAAATCAACCTGAATTGAATAGAAACAGTAAAAGAGGGAAAAGAAGTGAGAGGAGAGAAAAGATAACCCCACTTTTGAACTAGCACATGCTAAGAGTTTGCTTGGAGCTTTGAAGACATTACCTCATTTAATCCTGGCAAATATGATGATATATTTTTATCTCCATTTTATAGACAAGGACATCAGGACTCAATAAGAATAAATGACTTCCCAAACATTATGCATATAGTAAGAGGGATTGAAAGGTAGTTCTATGAGCCTCCCACTCAGGCTCTTTCTATTAAACCAAACTGAGATTAAACAGAAGAGAAACCAACCATGCTTGTCACTAAAGATGAGATTCTCTGTCAGAAGCCCTGTAAAAGGAGTACTGAGAAAAAAGTTCAGTTCCATATTTATGGTTTGTGGGGTAAGGATTATATTTTGGGTGTGTATTTCCTTTGTTGCTGCAGTTCTTGATATATTTTCAAATAAAAGTATTTCCTGTTTACTACTGACTGGGCAAACATCCAATAATCGAGCAATGAGCAAATTGCAACATCTTTCTACCTTATGCAGAGTTGGTGTATCTACCGCTGACCTGCTTAGTGGTGTAGAAAATAGTGCCGATTAAGGCTGAGTCATGCATTAGATCTATATTTCCTAAATGTGTTTTACAGCACATACTAGTTTCACATGCTATTGACAGAATTGCTCAGGAGTCTGTTTGAGAAGGGTTCATACTCAAATATGTTTTACAAATGCTGGACTAAGCCAAGTTTAACAAATATCTTTATCTTACACTAATTAAAATATTAACATATACTGTGAACCTTTACCTTCTCTCCTCTCACTTCTCTTTCTCCCTTTTGCTGTTTCTATTTCTTTCTTTCTTTCTTTTTTATTTTTTTTTTTTAGGTTTTTTGAGACAGGGTCTCACTTTTGTGGTTCAGGCTGGCCCTGAGCTCAGCCTCCAACTCACATCACAGCAATCCTCCTGCCTCTGCCTCCCGAGTGCTGGGATTACAGGCGTGAGCCACCACGCCCGGCACTGTAGTATGTGGTACTGGTTGCTGCTGGGGTGAGTCTCCACACCCCGTATTGTATGTGGTCACTGGAGATTGAACCCGGGTCCTTGCGCTTGCAAGACAGGCGCCGGAACCACTGAGCTAAATCCCCGGCCCACTATTTATTTCACTTTTATAAGATGTATCTCTTTCTTCAGCTGGATCCAAGAAATTGATTTAAAATTAGAGGATATAGTTTGACTATCATTCTGAGGTGATACAGGAAATAATACTGGAGATGAAATATGAAATATTATATCTCACAACCTATTAGATGTCTGATACCTCAAGTTCATGCTCTCTAAAAATTGAAGAATAAATTTTAGAAACAAAGGCAGTTAAAAGTAGGAAGATATTCACTGATAAGATGGCTCCTGGGAGCCGGGAGGGGACCCCAATGGGTAGTCTGGCACTCCACTTTACAAAGGAATTTTATAGAGCAAAACCCTCATGGGTACAACATGGACCACAGCCATGACCAACCAATAAAATTACAAGTACAGTCATTTTGAGCAATGGCCTAATTGAATAATAAGTGTGGATGGAAAGAACAAAGACTTCTAGCAAATGATGAGTCCAGAGGTCTCTGGTCACCACCGGGGTGACTGTTGTCCATCTGCACTTTATTAGGCCCAGTGTTTTTCCTCTGAGGGCGTATAAAGGTCTGCTCATCTTATCTTTATCTTGAGGCCCAGCCTCCAAAAAATGCGTCTCCAGTCACAGTTGTGATGTGTTTCACCTTCGTCCTGACTCTCTTGAAGATCTACTTCCCATAATAACTCTATCTAACTCAGCTGTCTGTATAGAGGTATATAAAAAAAGATATTCAAGGAGAAATTAAAAATGTATGTTTTCCAAACTTATTTGACTCCAGAACACTTTGTTTAAAGATCTTCTTCTAGAATGGGGATATATATAGTCTCCCACATATTTTGGGATGGGTTAGATTCTTTATAGGCAAATAAATTTTACAACAACATACTGTATCACTGGTCAAAGAGAGAAGGCATAAAAATAGAAGCAAACCGGCCTCATGGACAGTTCATGTAGGTAAAGTAGTATAGATTTTTCACACAAGTTTTGGCATAGGGCCTAGGATCTGCCTGAACAGATATTATAGATGAATATTCACAGAACTGAGTGATATGACTTTCAACTTCCTTCAAGGTTTTTTTCATATCAATTAAAACCACAAGTCCTTTTTAAAAAATAGAAATTGATAGGATAGGGCTGGGGTTGTAGCTCAGTGGCACTGTGCCTGCCTGACAAGTGCAAGATCCTGAGTTTGATCCTCAGTACTATGAAAAAAAATTTATATGATATTGTGTTTATAATAAAAAATATATACAGTATTTCATTTTCATTTTGTTTCCTAGCACACAGCTCCTAAAGTTTTTGGAATCTCCAATGCAGTGTCTTTTTATGAACTAATGAGGTGAACAGTCACTGGGGCCTCATGGATAGCTCGTTGCCAGGGAATTTAACGGTGTAACTGGAGGACTAGAACTTTCAATCCTACCTCTAGACTTTGTAGAGGACAAAGGAAGTTGTATTAGACTATTTGTTTTTATGTATTAGAAATGACATTTAGCTCACAAATTTTTTTGGCTAGAGTACAGGGGATTGAATTCATGACCTTGTGCTTGCAAGATAGGTGCTAAAATCACTGAGCTGAATCCCCAACCCCTTCTTTAGCTTATAATTTGAAGGCTAAAAAAACCAGATGAGGCAGTCTCATTGGTTTTGTCTCTGGTAAGGACATTCTGCCAGAAGACTTCACAAAAATAAGAGTACAAGCAGAAAAGGTAACTTAGAGACAGGAAGCTAGAGGGATTAGGAGACTCAACTTGCTATTTTCATAACAGCCTGTTCTCAAGAGAACTAACTAATTCTCTTTAGTTCTTTTAAACAGCAGAGCCCCCGATGAACTGGTTATCTTTCACTATGCCTTACCTATTAAAAAGGTTCCACCACGGGCCGGAGAGTTAGCTCAGTGGTTCCGGCGCCTGTCTTGCAAGCGCAAGGACCCGGGTTCGATTCCCCGGTAACCACATAACAATACTGAGTGTGGAGACTCACACCCAGCAGCAACCAGTACCACATACCACAGTGCCGGGCGTGGTGGCTCACGCCTGTAATCCCAGCACTCGGGAGGCAGAGGCAGGAGGATTGTGATGTGAGTTGGAGGCTGAGCTCAGGGCCTGCCTGAACCACAAAGCGAGACCCTGTCTCAAAAAACCTAAAAAAAAAGAAAAAGTTCCACCACACCTCAACTCCTGACACATTGAAGACCAAGCTTCCAACACAAAAACTTTTGTTTTGTATTGAGACAGAATCTCACTATATATCCCAGGCTGGCCTCAAACTTGTGGCAATCCTTCCACCTGAGGTTCCCAAGTGCTGGGATTACAGACATTGCCACAATGCTCAGCTAATTTTTAGAGGACAAACTATATCCACACAACAGCAGGGGCTGAAGACTGAGCTGATTTAACAATGACCATGGTTAAATCTAATAAATTATATCTAGATGTTAAATCTTCCATTTCTTCCATCTGGCTGTTTATCTATATCTTTTTATTATTCTTTGAAATAATCCAGACAACAGAAAAGCATTTCCCTTAGTTTCAAGTCATTCTAGCAAATGATGGAACTTGAAGAGGTTATGATGGCAACCTCCAATTTAGAGCCGGTTGGACATTCAGAAGCATAGTTGACAACTTCAAGGGGATGTGGAAGGATTTGTGGGACTGAGCCCTTAAGGGTCTGCACTAACTCCAGTTAGTGTAGAAATGAGTTAAATTATAGAATGTTATTGGTATTTACTAGACAATTGGTTGTTGTGGTTGGGGGGACCCCTCCCAGGATATCAGAAGTCTATTTATTGTGTTGAGAGTATAGTAGGAGAAAAAATATTATACTTTTTTTTGCCTATCTCAAGTTGAATTTTGTAGGTAGGTACATTAACTAGATAAATTTTCAGCAGCCACAGCAAAGAGATGTACAAGTTTATTTTCTATATAAAGGTTTCTTAAGGTGAACACTTTGAGTTGTATGGGGTAGTTTCACTTTATGAAATTCCTCAGGGTCTCAGGGACCCTGCGACAGGGCAGGAAGCTTTTCTACATGGCTCAGTTGTCTTCCTAGCATGCCTGCTTTCTGCCTCAGAATAAAAGAGAGGCCTCTCAGCTAGGCAAGGCTAAAGTTACCTACATCAGTTTATTCACATTTAATTGGAAGAGGCCAGGCAGATAGCTACACAGGGCTACACAGTTGACTGGGAAGTTCACTCTCTCGATAGGTAGTTATAGGCTCAAGAAGAGAAAATGAGATTTGGGAAGAACTAAGACTGGCACACTTTTCTTGGGATAAACATTTAGTTGGCAATTATTACTTGGGTTTTAGTAACATTTACTAATGAGCATTCATTTCTGGCTGATCAAAATTTTCCAAGAAAAACATTGAGTTTCTGTCAGCGTGATATTCAAGTACTCCAATTTATGAGGCACAGAATTTCCCAGAAGAGTTCTGATTATCTGTCAGCACCAGAAGATCAGAGCAGCGAGTCTAAGGGGAGGTTTGAGGGTCAGTAAAAAAAAAATTTTTAGTCTATATTCTTTGCAGAATCATGCTTTATTGTCCTTGAGGCTCCTTAACTTGATTTTATTATTTTTCAATGGCCCAAGAAAGGGAACAAAATTGGAAAATCTCCTAGACTTTATACAACCTCAGTCTCAGCAGTGATGTTCTACAAGGACAAGCTTGTGAATATAGTAAAAACAGAACACAGCAAACAGAAAAGGAGTCTATGGCCACATCACCCAGAATGTGCCTGATCTCCTCTGATCTCTGAGGCTAAGCAGGGTCCAGCCTACCAAGTACTTGGATGGAAGGGAGAAAAGGAAACCAATTTTTAGATTGGACATTTTTAGCTTAAGTTTTTCTCTGTCCAATTTTCAGACAGAAAGTCAGTCAAGAGTGGGTAATATACATATGACAGACACACAGAGCTCCTTGAAAGAGATTCTGGGGGTCCACCAGTCTTGCGTTTCCTTTCTGCCTTTCCTAAGACGGCTGACACATGTCCTCAGTATTTGATGTTCTACTCCTTTCCCTAGAGTTTTTCCTGCACAATGACAATCTTCTCTATACAAAACCAAGAGCATTATCGAGTTTGCAAAGCAGATGGAACTCAAGAGCTAAAACCTCCAAAATTATTTATCCGATCAGTTACATCAGAAATTCCACTCTCTTAGACGCAGTATCCAGAGATTCAAAAGCTACAGAAGTCTTCAAGAGATCTCTGCTAAAATGAAAATACTGCTCAGAGAAAATATCACAAACTAATTATCCTCAAACCCATGCACTGGAAACACTTTAAAAAGCACTGGAGTACTTTATCAAAATCACAAATGTCTGGGCCCCACTCTACCTGCTAAGTCAGAATCTCTGGAAGGGGCTCAGTCTTGGTCTCTCTATTTTATTTTCAGCCTCCTAGATGAATGTCCCCATATGCCCGGGTTTAGTGATTAGGGTCTTACGCCATTCTCAGTTAATAATCCAGAGATTCATCGTGAGTATTGTTCAGAAGGATGATGATAAGAAGAGGAGGAGAGAGTGGGAATGAGAAGGCTCTAACAAGTCCATGGAAAGGCTCAAAACACAGGGTGGTTCAATCTTTTTTAGCTTTGACTGAAATATCATTTATAAAATAATATACTTCACCATCTCTTAAAGAAATGTCTGATCTCTTTTACTTTCTTATCATAAGAGCATATCATATGTCATTTCATTTTTGTCTTTTTCCTCACTACTTTATAAAATCCATGGTGCATGAGTATTGTGGGTACAGTCATTTTCTGAACTCCTGAGAGGAAGCCTCAAACTGTCTGTGCTCCACCCTCACTTCCAAGTTGTTCTGTAGGACATGCCAACAAGGTTTTTTGTTTCCCAGGTGTGGGATGGAGGGAAAGACACCAGCTCTCCAGCTCCAGGCTCCACACTTATCAGACCTTCACATCAGGAGCCTTTTCCTTACATCTCATTCCACCCTTTGGACTTGACAGCCTAGCATATTTTCCTTTGATTTTCTGCTTCTAGAGAGATGGAAAATAGCTATATGGGGACATCTTGACACCAGAGACTAACGAGTTCCTCCCCTTAACACTCTTTTTTACAACTAAATAACTGATTTGCATAATCTTATTTTGGGTCTCACTTTGTAGTTCAGGCTGGCCCTGAGCTCACTGTGTAGCCCAGGCTAGCCTTGAATTCCCAGTCATCCTCCTGTCTCTGCTTCCTGAGTTCTGAGATTACAGGCGAAAGCCACCACACCCAACACTGTGGTATGTGGTACTGATTGCTCCTGGGTATGAGTCATCATGCCTGGCATTGTTGTATGTGGTTGCCAGGTATCAAACTCGGGACCTTGTGCTTGCAAGGCAGGTGCCAGGACCACTGAGCTAAAAGCGCAGGTGCTGGTACCACTGAGCTAAGTCCCCGGCCCTCCATAATCTTTCTCTGTCTCATTTCCTAATCTTATATTCATAGCTTTCCTTTAGGTGTAGTTCTTTCAACAATAAATGACTCAGTGTAAAATATAACCAAAGAGTAATAACTTCTTGTCTTTTCCATGACAATTTCCAATTAATTGGACCATTTTAATTTTTTAAAACAATTTCCTAGCCATAGCTAATTTACACTCAATGTGTGGTCACCTCATCCTCAGGCCACTGGGGAAATTTATGCATGTAGAAGAAATAGCTCCAGGCTAGGTATCCAGAGATCTGTGTTCCAGAACTAATTTGGTCACAACTAAATGATATAGCTTCCTGTTCATTGAAAGGACTTATCTGGGTCAGTTTGTTTCAACTATATGAGTGAGATAGACTACTTGACCTTTAAATTCACTTCCACTTTTAATTTCTTCCTTCGTTTTATTTTGATCCATATGTGATTTCTCAATTGCAAAGCATTTGGAACTCCCACGGCAATTTATTCCCACATTTCTTATAGTTGTAATACTCTCTTATCTATAATATAATTATTTATATTATATCACGCGTGCCACAGCTCTCCTATGAGACATAAAACTTCTTATAGGCCAGATTCAAGTAACTACGACTGTTTCAGCACAATGCTTTACTGATAAGCATTTATTATTGAGTCGGTGTGCATCTTTAATGTCCTCATTCAATTTAAAAGTAACAATTTTTTTGAGACATTGCCCTGCTAGGTATATACACCAGAGTCTCGCTTTTGTAGTCCAGGCTGGCCCTGAGCTCAGCTTTGAATTCACAGCAATCCTCCTGCCTCTGCCTCCCAAGTGCTGGGATTACAGGTGTGAGCCACCACGCCCGGCACTATGGTATGTGGTACTGGTTGCTGCTGGGCGTGAGTCTCCACACCCAGTATTGTTATGTGGTTACCGGGGAATCGAACCCAGGTCCTTGCGCTTGCGAGACAGGCGCCAGAACCACTGAGCTAACTCCCCGGCCCCAACCTTTATATTCTTATGTCTTTACAAACTTAGAATTAAGACTAGAAAAATAAAAAAGAGTTTGAGTTGAGAAAGAAGTATCTGGGACTAAAGGAAGAACAGTTTTTCCTGTGTATACTAAATCCAAGAGATTAAACTCCAGGAAATGGGAGGGAAGTATTCAAATGGGAACAGGAAGAAGAGAGGAAAGAAGGAGAAAGGAAGGGAGGGACAAGGAAGAGAAAGTGAAAATAGAGGGAAAATGGAAACAATGATTTTATATGTTGGGAAGGGAACAATGGGATAAAATTAAATTTTTAAAAAAGTAAACTCTGATCATAATGTTCAGAGATAAGAGTGCAATATCTAGACACAGGAAAATTGATGAAGATCATTTCGAAAGCTTATCCCCTCTCAGTTCTGGGCACCTGTGATTTCCTAGTTGTAAATTCTTCAAACTTCTGTTGACTCACTGCTGGGAAGAGCCCATCGGACTGCAGACCAGAGACCCGAGGATGGGAGGTTGCCAGGGTAACAATTGAAACATGAAAAGTGGCATCAATTCAAGTGAAAGGTTGGTACGAGAGACCAGGAGGCTTCTAGACTGAGAGCATCGCCAAGAAGTCCGAGCTCTGAGAAGATTAGTAACAAGCTGACTAGTAGTCGGCTTCCAGCCCACGAGGCTGACTACAGGCACAGCTAACCCACTGATTACCGTTCTTACGGTTCTCACCACCCAGAAGAAATCTGGTGATCATAATAAAAGATAGGGTGCAGTTTATTTCTATCCTTCCTATGTTTTTGACTCAGTGGAACAGAGTCTGATATGCACCAAGACACCAGAACTCAACAGGGACCCTGAGATTATTTACTTTCATGCAAGAAATCTAGAGAACAATACAATAAGCACGTGCTTATCTGAAGAAGGTAAAAATGATTTTCCAAGAATATGGCCCTTGTTGGGCCGGGGATATAGCTCAGTGGTTGTAGCACCTGACTTGCAACCACAAGGGTCCAGGTTCAGTCCCCTGGTAACCATATACAACAGTGCAGGGCGTGGTGACTGCCACCCACCAGCATTCAGTACCACATTCCATAATACTGGGTGTGGAGACTCACACCTGGAATCCCAGCACCTGGGAGGCAGAGACAGGAGGACTGCTCTGAGTTCCAGGCTGCCTGGGCTACATAGTGAGCACAGGACCAGCCTGAACTACAAAGCGAGACGCTGTCTCAAAACCAAAAACAACAAAAAGAAGATGGTCCTTGTGATCTGGTTATTTTTAAACAATAGTCACAAATTAACTATTCTTTGTGTTTGCTTTGGCAGCACGTATACAAATTAACCATTCTAAGACTAGTAGCACCATTTCTGATAGCTATTTCCTAACTTTATTCAGGCTTATCTTGCTATGAATATGGTATCTGGGGTCACTCTGCTAGGGTGGAAAGTTTGGTTCTACCTCTTAGTAGTTAGATAATATTTATTTAACGACTCTTGGCTTAGGTTTTCATCTATAAAATGGATTTTAATAGTAACATTTACTCCTAAATTTGCTGTGATGAAATGCCAATATATAAAATGTGTAGAACAGCACTAAGTAAATGTTAACTTCCTGTGATCTGTCCACCAGATGATGTCACCCATTCTCAAGATACAGTTATTAATCTGTGCAGAAATCCAAAGAAGTTCAGTCACACAAAGCTAAGCATCCTGTTGGCTTTATTATTGTGGTATTTTGATTACTGCTGTGATTGGATATTTTGATTGTTGTTTTATGATCAAGATGAACACTTAAAATTCTCTTCAATTTTTGTGGTGGTGCTCAATAGTGTAAAACTTATGAATCTCCCTCACCCACTTGTCTGTGAGTTCACAAGCACTTAAAATAACTTCCCAAGCACCCTTTTGGCCTTGTCCTATGTCTGTTTGACACAGGGGCACAGTGAGGTGGGTTCCTTAAATTTTTGTGAGTCTATCATTTCTACCTGAATCAGGCCACCAGATTGCTTCTCCTTCAACCAGTACTAGTTGAAATTAAGTTAAGCAATTTTTAAAACATAAGGTCTTGCATTAAACTCACCACACAGGAGAGCACTCCAATGGTGTAATTTCTAGCGTATTACTTCAATTTTTAAAAACATCAGAAGTCCTGCTGAGAAAAATAATATTCACTCATTGTATATTGTATGTCTTTCCATTCTAGGTCAGTGATTTCCCAGATTTTTGTATTTCAAAGACAAATTTTTTAAAGGTTTTCTTTTTAATGATAATTCCTGAGATCATTTGCTAACTTATTTGACCAAATAAAGTTAAAGAAAAAAAAGTCTTTTAAATTGAAGTTTTATGAACATTTAATTTTACGGAAAACTCACTTCTTACTCCTCTATTTTTGTTTTTGTTTTTCTTTTTACTATAAACTCTGCAAACTTCACCACTGACTGCCAGACTGGCACCGGAGAACAGCTGGGGAATTATCAATCATTCCCAGATGAGACCCACTTGCTGGACACCTTCCCCCTGGGACGCAGGACTGCACCCTGCGGAGGCTCCCAGTGACCTGCACTGTGGATTGATGTCCCTGGCCACGGGAGGAGTAACACAGAAAATGGCCTTGGAAGCTTGTCCCTTCATTAGTCCAAAGATGTTTCTGTGATATTATTGTTTATTTTACCTACTATTCTCTCTTAGAAGACCTCCTGGAGAAATTTCACTCTAGTCTCAGGAACAGAAGCACTGGACTCATCTAAGCAGTGGGAGTGTCTTTTGTTCTCTATTCTGTAAGCTGTTCTATATCCCTCTTCACACACTCGCCTTGGAATTTTTAACTCAGCTCACGGCGCACTTCTAAGAAGCACATAGAACTTCAAGAAATATAATTTTCATATTCACCTTGCTCCTGCCTTCACCCTATACACCTGTTGTCAGTTTCCCTTTGCCTCTTTTTATAAAATGTATTACCTGCTTGCCCTGGCTGTACTTCCTCATTGTGAGCCACTTGAACTCCTCCCTAGAGTTAGAAGGAATACACTGAAGTATATAAATTATTGAACAGAGACCTATGTGGAACATAGAGACAGCTTTCTAAAGACTCTTACAATTATCTGTGGGACCGATAACATACCTAGAACTTCAGTGCACAGATTTCCCATTGCTGACTGAATAAAGCTGCTTTGTGTGTCTTCATGTGCTAGCCACTGATACAAGCCTGTTTTTCTGCTCTTTTTTTTTTTTTTTTTTTTTTTTTTTTTTTTTTTTTTTTTTTTTTTTTTTTTTTTTTTTTTTTTTTTCAGACAGGGTCTTGCTTTGTAGTTCAGGCTGGCTCAACCTCAAACTCATAGCAATCCTCCTGCCTCTGCCTCCCGAGTGCTCCGATTACAGGTGGGAGCCACCACACCCACCTGTGGTATGTGGTACTGATTGCTCATGGGCGTGAGACTCCACGCCCAGCATTATTGCATGTGGTTAATCAGGGTTCGAACCCAGGCCCTTGCACTTGCAAGGCAGGCACTGGAACCACTGAGCTAAATCCCTGGCCCTTCTGCTCCATATTTTAATCATCTGGGTCTTACCTTATGTGAGTCAAGTAGGATTCTGAACGTCAGAAAAAAGGTAGTAGGAACATACTTATGGGAATGAGACATTAAATCAGGGTGTTTTCAGCCTGAGTAGTCAACCTTTTTGGAGATTTTAAAATTATGACTAACTCTTTTACAATAAAAATTTTTAAAGTTTTATGGAAGTGTTTTAAGGAAAATAAACATAGACATCAAAGTGCATTCTATATAGTAAGGCCAAGGTTTTGTTCATAAAAGTATTTTGTATATGTGTATGTATGATGTTTTAGTAGTCTGAGTGGCAATAAAAATATATTTCTTACTAGTAATTATGAAAATTATCTTAATGATACCACATAAAGCAGTATTTGTCTATAAGTGAAATAAGCCCTTTGCCTGGCCACACGCAATCCCATCTCAGAAATCATACCACACAATATGCCACAAAGCAAATAACCACTTTCCTAGAGAATACCTGCTCAATGATTAGTCTTCTCATTTCAATGTTTTTGTGCACTGAAAGGAAAGAGCAATTAACCACTAGATGCCTCTCAGTTTAGACTCAGCAAGTTGGAGATAAATAATGGATTTGCCTAAACTCCCCATGTTATCATGGCCAATCAGACCAGATCCTAAGCTGGCTATGCCAATGCGTGCTATCATGAACTGGCCCACATTGCTTGTTGATTATGGATTGTGCCCATCTCTTCTCCATCAGCGTTCAGTGATATCAGGCTGTTGGCCAACAATTGGTCATGATGGGAATATTTACCTTACAGAAATGTTATAAATTCAGTCCCTCAAAGAGCTAACTTGTCATTTACACCACAGAGGTGTCAGCTTTCTCTCAAAGTCTTTAAAATACTGTCGTTTGGTTCAGTAGGCATGATAGTAAGTCTGAAAACAGAGCAAATCATCCTGACTATCCATGGGAGGTCCCATTACTTCCAAGGATACTAAGATTTTCAGATGCTTGAATCCCTTTTATAAACCCACCGTGTACATTATGCTGTACATAATCTGTGCATGCCCTCCTATGTAGTTTAAGTTATCTCTGGATTACTAATACCTACTGCAATGCAAATATCATGTCATCTTTGTTACAGTGCATTAATGACAAGGAACAACTGTATGTGTTCAGTACTGATGCAATATTTTTCAAGTATTTTTATGCACTTTGGTTGAATCTGCAGGTACAGAGGATCAACTTTCAACTTCAATAACAAAAAATAAGTTGAATAGTTTTAAAACCAAAATTTGTCTTAATCATATTTTAAAACTGGCAGAACAATAACTAATACTGTCAATTAATAATTTACCAATTTATTTAATGTCTAAAATAATTGATACACATGGACTGAACATAAACACTATTTTCTTAAGAAATAATCTTCATTAAAATATTACTGAAGAATATCTGTGAGATCCAGCCTGTAGAATCAAGACTGTGTGAAATCATATCAGACTGTATCAGTTCTCTAGAGGAATAGAGTTATTAGAATGTATATAGTTGTAGTAGAGAGCTGATTATATTAGTTTGTGCGGTGAGAGGCTGAATAACCTCTCAAAGGTCGTCTGCAAGTTGGAGATCAGGGAAACTAAAGCTGCTCAATCTAAGAAGAAAGAAACCAGCAGTGAAGACTGAGCTGGAGGCCAAAGACCCCAAAACTTCATGAAAAGGTTATTTGTCTCAGTCCACATTTAAAAGTTGAAGAACCTGAAGTCTGATAACTACAAAAGACAATATCAGAAAAACACACTTTCTCAAAAAGTTAGCAACTTCCTCTCTTGGACTTTTTCATTCTATGCTGGCCTTCAGCCTTTTGGATAGAGCTGCCACATGCAGGGTGAGTCTTTCTCACTTAGTTTGCTGTCTCAAAGGCTGATCTTCTTTGGAAACACCCTGGTAGACACACCCAGAAATATGCTTTGCCAGCTCTCAAAGCATCCCATAATCCAGTGAAGCTGACAAACTAACTGACCATCACAAGAGCATATGACAGATTTATTTACAAATATATTTCAAGGATGAAAAACACAAATGTAGAGGTGAGGAGCCAAGGATTAGAGTCATGCTTCTCAGACTTCAGTGTACATTATAGTCATGCCATAGGTTGCTTGTGGAGTCCCATTAAAGACTTTCTGTCTTCCTAGCACTAGAGAATTTGTGTTTTTAATAACTTTCCAGGTGCTATTGATGCTCTTGGTCTGGGAAACCACATTTGAGAACCACTAGACTACAAATCTATGAGACAAATTAAAATACAAAAACTTTATCTGAATCCTAAACTGTAAAAGATCTTAGCCAATTGAGAAATTTTGAATACTGTTTTCAAATATTATAGAATCTCTCTCTCTGTCTCTTGTCTCTCTCTCTTCTCACTCTTTGTCTGTTTGTCTCTGTCTCTGTCTCTCTTTGTCTCTTTGTCTCTCTGTCTGTCTGTCTGTCTGTCTCTCTCTCTCTCCCCTTCTCTATCTCCTGTACCTTAATCGAGGTAAGGCCCTCTATCTGAGCTATATTCTCAGCCCTGCCCTTTTAAAGCTTTTTATTTTGAAACAGGTCTTGCTAAATTGCCTAGGCTGAGCTCAAACTTATGATCCTCCTACCTCAGCTTCACACTGTACTAAAGATTATGGATGTGTGCCACCAATGACTGGCTTGCTGTTCTTTTTTAGGCTTGATAATTGTATTCTAATTCCTTTTTCAGTGAAAGGTGTGTATATTTTAGAGATATGTGATGAAAGGGTGCAGTATCTGTGATGGCTGTGGTTTGAATATTCGTATTCCTCTAAAGTTTGTTTTGAAATATCTCCTACTTAATGTAGGTTGAATGTTCTTTGTTCAAAATGTTTAAGACAGAAATGTTTCAGATTTTGAAGTTTTATGCATTTGGGAATATGTGCATAGCCTTTACTGGCTGAGCTTTACTGATCTGAAAATTCAAATTCTAAAATGCTCTAAAATCCTAAAATTTTTTTACCGGGTGTAATTAAAAGGTTGAACTTCACAGTATTTTCATTTTTGGATTAGTAATAATCAATCTATAATATTAAGAAGTATAGTTTTAAATTGGGCATGGTAGCACATGCTTTTTGATCCCAGCACTCAGAAGGCTGAGACAGGAGGACTTCTGTGAGTGTGAGGCCAGCCTGGGCTACATAGTGAGTTCAAATCCAGCCTGAACTACAGAGCAAGACTTTGTCTCAAAAAAGGGTGGGGGGCTTTAGTAGGTGATGATTCATAAAGTCTCCTCCATCCAAAAGAAGCTTCACACAGAATCTCATCCTTTCCTGCTCTTCTGACTCATGAGGACACAGTAAATAAAGCCATGTGATAAGCAGAAAGTGGGCTTTTCCCAATCATGGGGTCTGCCTTATCCCTGGTCCTGGACTCCTCAGCCTTCAAAACTATGAGAAATAACTTTCTACTTTTTATACTATCTGCTCCATGGCATTTCATTATAGTAGCACAAATGGACTCAATTACTGATCTACTGAAAAATAATCTTCATGATGATGATGAGTAGTAGAGATGCCAGAAATAGAATGAGATTGGCCCAAGCAGTTATTGAATACGACTGACAGGTACATGATACCTTATGTCATTCTCTCTACTTTTGTGCCTTTCATAATAAAAGCTTAAAAGACCAAAAAAAAAAAAAAAAGACTCAAGTCCTTTTAAAAGTTCCTTTCAGGGACCAGGGATATAGCTCAGTGGTTCCGGCGCCTGTCTCGCAAGCGCAAGGGCCGGGGTTCGATCCCCGGTAACCACATACCTATACTGGGTGTGGAGACTCATGCCCAGCAGCAACCAGTACCACATACCACGGTGCCGGGCGTGGTGGCTCACGCCTGTAATCCCAGCACTCAGGAGGCAGAGGCAGGAGGATTGCTGTGATGTGAGTTTGAGGCTGAGCTCAGGGCCAGCCTGAACCACAAAGCGAGACCCTGTCTCAAAAAACCTTAAAAAAAACAAAAGTTCCTTTCACTCTTACAAAAACAAATCCGTTTTCAATTTAAGAAAAAAGAAAGATAATGGTGTCAATCATACAAAGGGCAAAGCTTTTATTTATTTATTTTTCTTAACTAGAAAAAGCTCTAACTTTGGGGAAAATCCAATTTTAACTCAGATCTCCAGACAAAATCACCTGGGATATTTTTCAGCCAGGAACAATTACTAAGTACTGTGCACTGGACTTTGCCTTATTCTTCAGTAAATTCCCTGAGTTCACATAGAAGAGCAAATCCATTCTATCCTCTCCCACTCTCCTTACTGAACCCTCTCTGCAGCTTCTGCTCGACAGACCACACTTCATCTATGAAGGTACTCGAGCACCATCAGCCTCCCAGTGCAGACACTGTCCTGTCCTTTCCTCACCGCTCTGCTCTCTTCCACCACAAACCTGTCCCACCCCACGGTGGCACAAAGCAGCCAGACAAAGGTGGAAGTGGGGAAACCTGATTCTTCCTCCTTCTCTGTGATCACATTTGGCATTTGGCCAGAGTGTCAAAACATCTACCCACATAATACAAGTGCTCAGAAAAACTAGTGTAAAAACACAAGGAGAAGAAAATGTACACAAACTGTAATGCATTTTTAAAAGAATGTGTTTGCTCCATCAGCAGAGATAACCATATATCTCTATAGTTTAAAACTAGAAGAAAGCTTCCATTTCACAGCGACATATATGCACGCACATTTATAGCAGCTCAGTTTGTGATTGCTAAATCTTGGAAACAACCAAAATGTCCATCAACTGGAGACTGGATAAAGATGTTGTTTTATAGAATAGAGTATTACTCTGCCATTCAAAATGGTAAGATTGGGGCCAGGGAGTTAGCTCAGTGGTTCCAGCGCCTGTCTTGCAAGTGCAAGGACCCGGGTTCGATCTCCAGTAACCACATACACTACTGGGCATGGAGATTCACGCTCAGCAGCAACCAGTACCACATACCACAGTGCCGGGCATGGTGGCTCACGCCTGTCATCCCAGCACTCGGGAGGCAGAGGCAGGAGGATTGCTGTGAAGTGAGTTTGAGGCTGAGCTCAAGGCCAGCCTGAACCATAAAGCGAGACCCTGTCTCAAAAAAACCTAAAAAAAAAAAAAAAATAAGGTAAGATTGAGTCATTCATACTCAAATGGATGTACCTTGAGGATGTCCTCATAAGTGAAATAAACAGGTCACAGATGTGTAAATATCATATCTTTTCTCTGGTATGAGAAAATGAAATTGTAAATCAGTTGTAGTATGTATAATTGATATTGTGAAACAACATATTTAAAGGCAAGAGAGTGTAGGAGTAAATAATAAGGGGAAAATGAATGTGGTAATAATAAAGAAAAAGGAAACAAAGATTATGTATATGGGGTGGGGGGGTGGCAGGGTGGGAGGAAAGGGGAAAAAATGAGAATCAAGTCATGCCATATTCTAGTACAAACTCTCAATGTTGAATGTGATGATGATGTGTATTCACAATGTACCAATAAAGATTAAATTTTTTAAAAAATGTCCATAGTCGATCTCTACCATGTAACAGATGAAGAAACTAATATTGAGATCAAATGATTTGCCCTGAGTTGGTGGGCAAATGGTGGGGGATGGCTAACTATTGGTGGAGCCCTACTTAACATTTTAAAAACTGTTCTGGTTAAATGAAAGTTTTAAAAGGAAAGGAAATGTGCAAATATACAACAAGGAAGGGAGAGAAGGGGAGAGAGAAGATTATCTCACAGAACATTTGTGTTTTAATGGGGCTGTTCACACAGTGAAACTTTTTAATGAAATTCTATATATCTATTGATTTTTGCTGTGAAACTGGAAATAGAGTAGGCATGTAGCGCAGCTGAAAACATTTGGTAATTTAAGAGTTAAAGAGGGAGTCAGACACCCCTGAGTTGCAGCTACTACTGGAGACAAAATCACCTGGGATATTTTTCAGGCAGGAACAATTACTAAGTACTGTGCACTGGACTTTGCCTTATTCTTCATTCCATACTTTGTCCCCATGATAACACTGCAAGGTAAATTCTACTCTTGCAGAGTCTCTAAGAGGTTAGTAAATTCCCTGAGTTCACATAGAAGAGCAAATCCATTCTATCCTCCCCTACTCTCCTTACTGAACCCTCTCTGCAGCTACTGCTCACAGCTTGTGCCTGGCAAAGGAGTCCAGGCTGGCGACGGGGAGAAAGAAGGGTTGAAATGCAGCTCCTGTGCTGCGTGCCAACCCAGGGGCTATCTCTTGGTGAAGAGGCCCCTACTTAAATGCATGTACAGTACTTTTATGAAGGAGTAGTGGCCCCAGTCCTCCCATCAGCTCTCATATTTTGGGAATCTTTATCCCATGTGTGGGAATTTTTCCCCATGTTGGAATGGATAGTTACCAGATGAAACCAGAAATGCCACAGCACATTTTGTCCAAGAGGGCTGTTATAAGTGCTGCAGTGGGACTGAAAAGTAATCACAAATAGGCACAAGACAACATCTGGAGTTATGAGAACTCTTAAAACTGGAAGGTGATGAAGGGTGAGCAACTGAATAAATTTAATAAAAATTACCTAACTTTTCATTTACATTAAGTAAACTGTATGTGTATCTTCGTGCCAAATCTCTTTTTATTTTCTTGAGACAAGGTCTCACCATATAGTTCAGGCTGACCTTGCATTCACTGGGGCCTTGAACTCATGGCAATCCTCCTGCCTCCATCTCCAGAGTGCTGGGATTACAGGCTTGTGCCACTAACCCTGGCCAGAGGACAATTCTATTTATCCCACAGCTGCTGTGTTGTCATGAAGCCTAAGCTAGTTACTTAGAGTAGGGGAGAGATGACTGGTAACTAGTGGCTTTTCCAGACCTCCCGTCCCAACTATCTCCTCCTGACCTATGTTATTCCCCACATAAGCCAACCATTTGCCTTCACAATGGTAACAGAGAAGAACCATTGTGCAATCCATAGTTTCTTCCCTCACTCATCAGCGAAGCCAGAACTGTGAAGCTGTGTCCATATCAAGAAGTGAATGAAAACAGCTGAACTCCATTTGTGCAGTTTCTACTGCTTTAGGGATGAAATAGATGTTAACATCTATGAAGTTCAAAGTGCATGTCATTGATCCCATGTAACTCAACACTCGCAGCACATTTAAACCTGACAGTGCACAATGTAAAGAAGTGTGGTCAAAATCAGGCTGAATTAAATTTCTAATTTTTCATGTGCAGTGTTAAATAGGAAACTATTTAACATGCCTATAATCCCAGCACTCAGGAGGCAGAGGCAGGAGGATTGCTGTGAGTCCAAGGCTCGCCTGGGCTACATAGTGAGCTCAGGGCCAGCCTGAACTATAAAGTGTTAATAGGAAACTCAACACTCGCAGCACATTTAAACCTGACAATGCACAATGTAAAGAAGTGTGGTCAAAATCAGGCTGAATTAAATTTCTAATTTTTCATGTGCAGTGTTAAATAGGAAAATTTCTTAACTACCACAAGTAGATGGTGGAATAAAGAAAAAATGTTAAGTACTTGTAATAGCATTTATTTCTTGGATTTTAAGCAAAGACTACTGCATTTTCATTTTGCACCAGACTGCACAAATTCTGAAGCCAGCCCTTTTAAAGATAACTGTTCATCTTACCTATGTTACATAGGTCAAAACAGAGGCAGGTAAAGATTGTATAATATGTCTAAAAACACAGTGAGAAGCAGACTATGCTTTGCAGCTAAAGGCCAACTTCAAGGTCTTTCGATCATTCCTGCAGCTGCCAGAACATTTTTAAAAAATACAAATAAAGGGCTGGGGATTTATCTCAGTGGTTCCAGTGTCGGTCTGGCAATCGCAAGGTCCTAAGTTTGATCCCCAGTACCACACACCACAACGCCAGGCATGGTGGTTCACGCCTATAATCCCAGCACTCAGGAGGCAGAGGCAGGAGGATTGCTGTGAGTCCCAGGCTCGCCTGGGCTACATAGTGAGCTCAGGGCCAGCCTGAACTACAAAGTGAGACCCTGTCTCAAAAAAGAGAGATAGAATGATGAAAGAAAGAAAGAAAGAAAGAAAGAAAGAAAGAAAGAAAGAAAGAAAGAAAGAAAGAAGGAAAGAAATCTTACAAATCCATGTTGGTTTAAAAGCAAGAATTCCTATCCAGTATTTTAAATCAGCTAATTCAAAGATTGATATGCAAATGTCTCTCAGAGACTTTGAAGGGTGGTATTTTGTTTCGAGCAAGTAAACATAATCTTTGAGCTTAAACTCCCCACGTCACGGAGAGCAGAGCTTGTCTGGATGTGCACCTCATGCAGCGTGTGCAAGGAGACCATTGCAGCTAAATGTTTGTAAACCAAGCTGATTTCCAGTTAAGATTTTTAAAAGAAGGTAAAATAATGTGCTTTTAGAAAGAATGAACAGAGGCAAATCCAGGACCTGCTGTTCTCCTGGATGTTTACATCTTCGTGTTCATAGAGGATACAGGACCAGATCACCACGCTGGACCACCAGTGACAGACTTACTCCTCCTTTGATGCAAGTGGCAATCTCGGTAATTGTTGAAAGAGAAGTAAACACAACTTGCCCTCTAGTTTTTGAATTCGCAGGTAGTAATTATCATAAGCCAGCTCTTAACCACTTTCAGAGAAACATGAGTTTAAAAATCACAAGATGTAAAATGCAAAACAAGTACAACAGAAACCTAAATAAGCCTCGTTTAAGTCAAAAAGAGTCTTCATGGTTAAATGTGGAGAGCTGATTAAATCTCATGCAGCCCCAATGCTTTGAATTCATCCATTCATGCTCTGCTTATGACTCACACTCTAGTCTCTGCATCCTCTCCTCCTACGGGGTCACAGAGCCACATCTGCTCCTACAGAGTGACAGGTACAGAAAGCACCAAGGATGAGGGTGGGGCAGTGGGAGAAGAGAGTGACAACCATAATAATTATAGCTCACATCTATTGAGCCCTCCCTAGACGCTGGGCACTGTGTAAAGAGCTTTATGTGCACTATCAATAAATCTTTACAATAATTCTCTGAGGTAGGATTATCCCATTGCAAGACATGGGTACAAAATCACAAAGAGGTAAGTAATTTGCCCCATGGGTCACAGCAAATCTGAAATTTGAAGCCAGTCTGATGTCAGTTATCCAACAGTATAAGATAAAGAGACAGAAAAGCCATGTATTTATTGTTTCCTTGTCTTCTTTTTATTCTCTTTCCTATACTGCTCGTCCTCATAATATGCCAGTGCTAACGCTGTGTGTATCCAGGTGGTCAAGTATAGCTGGTGACAGACTGAAACCAATGTATCCAAGGCCATCACAATGAGGATGTGAATTAAATTCTGGGAATTAAGAAAATTTCGATTCCCTTCAACCTGGTACAAAATAAGCCAGATCTATTTCACCCTTCACTGGACACCTTTGGACAGGGCACACCTCTGCAGTGTATAATAGACAGAGACCCTTGAGCTTTCCCCAGTCATACTGAATGAGGGTCTTTTGGATGCTGACAATGATATGATCACATTTCATGTGATCACACATATCATGTGTTCTAGGGAGAACAACAATGGCCTTCAACAAAGTACAAGGTTATGCAACAAATTCATATGCTTGTGTCTGCAGTCTTCTCTCCACGCCCCAACTCCCAGGAGATTGACTGAATAAAGACTGGAGAGTTGGGTGCTGTGAAAGAGACTCATTAAACTCAATAACACTTAATTGGCAGACATGTGGGAGAAAGCTCTGTGTGTCTGGTATGTTTGTGCTCCTGAGAGACAGCAGAACGCAACCATTAGGGAAATAAATAGAATCAATAACAGTTTGCCTGAACACAATTCAAGTCAGTGGGAAAAGACAAGAACTTGGTTTGCTTTTAAAACAATGGCCTCATTCTGACCCTGACAACTTTCCCACCCAATCAAGAATTAACTACTCTGCATTCAACTTGTCGGATTATCCACACAGCCATTAACACAGGAAGCAAAGTGGTGTGTTTTACTAGGGGCAGGGGAGACTGTCACCATTACAGAAGTTTTTAGAATTTATAGCAGAGACTCAAATGCCCTCTGAGGACAAAACAGAAGTCAGTCACTTGGTACACCTCATATTCTAGCATTTCTAAGCAGGCACAATAAATATTGTCATTTCAAAAGTAGATTTCAACGTTCCTATATTAAATTATACTAGTCTTGATGTTTTCAAAAAAGATGAGGTCAAACGTATCAAAATTTGACTGAATAAAAAAATCAGTGTTTCATACCTATTGTAGACAGAGAAAGTTTCCTGCCTCCAGCATTCCCAGTAAACCAGCCCCTCTGGTGCTTAACCTTAGGGGCCCTCCTAACAGTGGTGGCTGCCATTTTGAAGGACATAAGCTCAGACTATGTCAATATTAAGTAAGAAAAGAAGTCAGAGAGTGATCACAGTCTCGCTAGTCTTCGATAACTGGCTGTAGAGTGTAATTGAGTCTGAAGTGTATATGGGGAGACTCCACAGGGAGAAGCTGAGCCTCAGAGAACGCAGAGTCAGCCCACTACTAACAGGAAGTCACATTCGTGGCAGCAGATCCTCTGAAGTGGCAAGTTTTCTTTCAGGATATACCTTGCTAAGATTAAAGAAAAAGTGGGTAAGAGAAGGAAGCAAGTGTCAAGCAGATAGCAGATTTGTTTTCAGGATTATGTAAAGCACAAAAATGAAAGGACTTCGTGGTGCAGTGTTGTCATGGTTACCTGATCTCTTATCAGACAGGAGAATCAAACTGGGAAGAGAAACGTAGAAAAGGCAGTAAGTAACCAGAGAGGTCTGCTCCTCCACAAGAGCTTTTCCTTCAGTTGAGGTTGTTTATGAAGGTATAAAACAGGGCCGACTTGCTGCTCTAGATAATTTTTAAAGGAGCTTATTTTGCTATACAGAATAAGGACTTTGTTCTGCTATTCTTTCTAAAACACAGAGACACAAGGGCTAAAGCACCTTTGTTCAGAAGCATTTCTAAATAAACAAGGGAAAAACATACCTTTAAAATTTCCTTTCCAGAAACAAAGCCTACGTACATAGGGGCAAAGGGTTGTGGGAGGGTAGGAGAGTGGGATAAAATGAAAATTAAAATGTGTCATGTACTGGCACAAATTCCGAATGTTGATTATGATCATAATGCAGATATAAAATGTACCAGTAAATTTTTTTTTTTTTGAGACAGGGTCTCACTTTGTATTTCAGGCTGGTCCTGAGCTTACTATGTGGACCAGAAGAGCCTAGAACTCACAGCAATCCTCCTGCCTCTGCTTCCCAGATGCTTTGGTTATGGATGTGAGCCACCACACCCAGCACTTTGGTATGTGGTGCTGATTCCTGGTGGGCATGAGTCACCACACCAGCATTGTTGTATGTGGTGACCCAGGGATCGAACTCACAACCTTGCACTTGCAAGGCAGGTGCCAGAACCACTGAGTAAATCTCTAGCCCAATAAAATCAATTTTTAAAAATAGAATTTAAAATATTTCTTTTCTATGCACTAAATGAATTTTTTTTCTGAAACTACAAATTTTCCATAGATTGAGTTATTTTCTTAAGAAAGCTGCATTTTTTTTTCCTTCAAAACATTTCTTAAAATTTTATTTGGAAGCCATGAGTTTAAAAAAGAAACCAGAAAATTCTTCTTAGTGATTATAAGAGATAGCCTCGTTTTTGTCCCAGCCATCACCTCCTTACACCCTCATAAAACACTGTCCATGAAAAACACAGTCTACAGATTGCTGGGTACAAATTTTCACTCTTTCAAATCACAGTGAAGCCTCAACATATCTAACAACAGCTTGTGAACTGCCCTCCCCCAGTGACAAGTAGCAGGCATCTGTAGAGGCCGGCAGCATGAGAAGACTGAGTCTAGGGGAAGAAATGGAAATTTGATCCTCTTTACTTCATGGATTTGGCAAAGCAGGTAGTGGGGAGTAGTGCAGGTCAGTTGTTTCTTGAATAGCTTGATTTCTGAATTCCACCCAGTGCTCATTTCCGTTGGCAGGAAGACACTAAACCTGACTGCATTCAGAGCAAAAGGAGAAAATTAGCTTTAGAGTCAGTAACTTTGACTACTCTCCTAAGGATCATGTTGAGAATGGATAGTCCTTGAGATCTTACAGTGGATTCTACATTGCACTAGGTGTTTTAGATGTGATATTTTATATTAGACAGATCGTATCCCTATGAAATAGTGTTCTCGTTAAATATGCCAAAGCTGCAGCTCAGAAAAGATAAATAACATTCTAAATTACAAAGACCTTACTTTGAAACTCATCAAATCATCCAACAACTGAAATGGCAGAGAGTTAAATTTTTCTCACCTAGGGTAGTTCCCAATGAAATATTTTAGAATTTAAATATTAAAATATATATTTTTAGTTACATTTTTGTGATTCTGTGTTATGTAATTAGGTTTTTTGCATGATTAGATGGATAGACAGGTTACAATATCTGCAACATGATTTCCACAACAATAAAGAGACACCCCATAAAATGGGTAAGTAAAGAGCAGATTTGAGTTTGACTAGACCAAGAACAACTGCAGTAAGCTATTCCATCCAGGATAATTGAGATTTGAGTCTAATTTTTCCTTAAAATTTGGAACGTAAGGCTGGAGATTCAGCTGAGTGCTTCCGGCGCCTGTCTTGCAAGAGCAAGGGCCCGGAGGGGCCGGGGAGTTAGCTCAGTGGTTCCGACGCCTGTCTCGCAAGCGCAAGGGCCCGGGTTCGATTCCCCGGTAACCACATAACAATACTGGGTGTGGAGACCCACACCCAGCAGCAACCAGTACCACACACCACAGTGCCGGGCGTGGTGGCTCACGCCTGTCATCCCAGCACTCGGGAGGCAGAGGCAGGAGGATTGTGATGTGAGTTTGAGGCTGAGCTCAGGGCC
>PVIR01018356.1:0-33487 GCA_004026965.1 Petromus typicus | reverse complement strand
CAACTGCATAAAAAATGTACTATTAGGAACACAATCTAGAACAAGTATTATAGCATCCTTCTGATGCAAAACTTTACATATATAGTGGTTGTCAAAACATTTTGATTAAGGGCCGGGGAGTTAGCTCAGTGGTTCCGGCGCCTGTCTTGCAAGCGCAAGGGCCCGGGTTCGATTCCCCGGATACCACATAACAATACTGCGTGTGGAGACCCACACCCAGCAGCAACCAGTACCACTATACCACAGTGCCGGGCGTGGTGGCTCACGCCTGTAATCCCAGCACTCGGGAGGCAGAGGCAGGAGGATTGTGATGTGAGTTGGAGGCTGAGCTCAGGGCCAGCCTGAACCACAAAGCGAGACCCTGTCTCAAAAAACCTAAAAAAAAAAACATTTTGATTAAAAATAAAACCTTGGGCAACCATTTATTTTCAAGTTGTCTAATAAAGACATCTACTGTCATAAGTTAAAATGGACAACTAATAGTATGTCCATAAAGGGAAATGCTTAGGCACTTTCCTCTTAAATTTCAGGCACAGATATTTAATAAGGCAGGTAGGGTCCTAAAAGGAATTGATTCAGTAGTACAGTGCTCTTTTTCATGAAGCTTTCATTACTTTTCAGTACTAAATTGCAGGATATTCAAATTGCAAGAACCTGAGAAGAATATAGTCCCTACAGATCCCCACTAATTGTGATCCTAAGGCAAATCATTAAAGCAAACTTTCTTAATTAGACATATTTCCCAAGTTACATGAAGGAAACTCAGCAGCATCCACAATGGTGCTGAAGATGTTAGCACATACTGACTTTTCTTCAATAGTCAGTGAGAAAGACTCCAGTTAAATCAGACACATTTATCTCACAATATTTTCTCGTGTTTCAGTGAGCTGAAATTAGAAACAATTTGAGCTTTCCTGCAACAAACATAATTTTCAAAATATACTGATCTTCCATTGATTAGTGTAAATGGAATTGTTTTCCTGTACTGAGACAGGAACCTCTAATCATTCAAGTTAAGCATGGCACTGGACCCTGGAGTTATCTTTTGATATAACAGTCCACAAATAGAAGAAAATAAGCCTAACTGCAAATATTTTGAAATGAGAATACTTCTACTAATCTATACTATTTTATTCACACTCCAAATCTGAAGGATGAAATAACTGATAACTGGAGAACAGTTTACAACAATCCTTATTATTTATTTCATATCTTTGGTATTGAACCATAGCCAAATTCAAACTTCTCTCTAACCGGTAAATAAAATGAGATGAAATGTAATTCTTTGGAGATAGCAGGCTAAACGCTAAACCAGACACACAAAAGAGCTAACTGAATACAAATGTCCTACTGTATATTTGATGAAATAAATTTTCCATTAAGTATTTTCCTAAAGAAACACTAGATGAGACTCAACATTTGCTACTCAGTGATGTCTCTGTCCTCTCAGCATACAGAAAGTCAACTCCACCCTACCAAGATGCACCAGTTATTTTCTTATGATTATTATTTGGATCACTTCTCTCACACTTTCTATTGTTTGAATCTCTGCAGAGAAACTTCTTTCCTCTGAATCTCGAGCTTCCTTAAGAAGGATTCATTTAATCTGAATCAATGATTTGACTACCTAAGGATAACCAGAGCTCAGTTATCATGAACATTTCCAGTGCTTGTTGGAAATCAAACTTCCCTACCAATGGCATGTTCTGCTGTGAACTTCCACTCTATGTCACACGGAAGCTGGATTCCTCACCAGGACTCCTGAAGACACAGGTTTCAAGCTCATTCAGTTCTTAGACTTAGTATCAAGAAGACTGATCACCGTCAGCTCCAGTACATTATTTAGTGATAGAGATGTTATCTCACCCTAGTTAATAGCTTTGTTTTACATGTATTCACTAAAGCTCAAAGGAAGTAGAGTTCTGTTATATTTTATAGCCCCTGAGACCTCAATAATTATTGTAAACATTTACTTATATTTTCTAAATCATTACTGTTGTTAAAAATGTAAAGCATGAAATTAACATCATTAATATTCAAAAGTTTAATGGAATTCTTGACTTATCAGCTGACACTCTTTGTTTCATTATATAAATAACTGCTGAATATTTCTAATATTTATATGACTTTTCTATGTAGCATGGTTACTCTTCCTGTCAGTAAGATAGAATACCCAACACACACACAAGTTGAAAAAAAGAGGGTTATTTCAGCTCACAGTTTGCAGAGGTTTCATTTCATAATTGGCTGGCTCACAGGCCCAGCATGATAGAGATCCACAAGAGAGAAAAACAACACACTCATGGCAGAGCTGTAAACATCTATCTACATGGTCGGATGTGAACATCTATTTTTATACTGTTGTTAAATAATCCAGAACTACAGTGGTAGGGTTGCATTATTTCAAATTTGCTTAAGAAACTACGAAATTGTTTCACATAATCTCTAAACAATTGTATGTTTCCACCAAGTACATGAGAGTGATTTAATTTCTTTGTGGTCCTCCGACATTTAGAATTTTAACTTGTAACAGAGATGTGGCAATGTCGCATTTTGGTCTTACCCTGCATTTCTGTAACAAATAGTATTATTTAACATTTCTTTGTGTGTATAAATTCCAATGATATAAAATCTATAGTAAAATATTTTCTCATGTTCCTGTCCTATTTCCATTTGAATTGTTTGTTTTGCTGCTAAATTTCAAGAACTTTCTATTTTTAAATAATAGTCTATGAGTAGATTATAGGCAATTTTGTTGTTGTTTTGTTTTTGTTGGGGTTTTTATTTGTTTGTTTTGCTATTCTTTCGCATCTTTTTTTAAGACTCTTTCACAGATTGCTTTCTTTATGTGGTAAACTGTGAAGACAAGTAGACAGGTCCCTCACAATTTCTTTTTCTTCTTATTTTTGTCTCCAATGGCAAAGAACTCATGGTAGTTTTTTCATAGGAATGACATTAAGCTTTTATATCATTTTAGAGAAAATTGACATCCTGACTCTGTTCAATGTTCCAGTCCATGGATATGTACTCTCTATTTTAGATCTTCTTTGACTACTTCATTGATCATTTTAGTTTTCAACATGAAAGTTTTACTTGTATGCATTAGATTTTCTCCCAATATTCAGCTGTATAATTTTCCCTAGGCCTTCAATACACACTGTGTGAGCAAACGGTACCCTGCTATTGTTCTCTACGTGCCTTTCATTGTCACTAGAAATGAAGATGATGTCCTGGCAACTAAATTATAATGGTTAAACTTATCAAATTGATTAGTTTGACCAATACATTTGGAGATTTGTAGAACACACTTTCCGTGTGTGTCTGGGTGGGTCATGTGGCATGACCTGGGAGACAATATCTGTTCCCTGGCCTCTTCCTCTCTGGCACCCCTCCTCTCCTCTCTGCTTCCTGTCTGCCATGAAATGAGCAGGGTTGTTCCACTGTACCCTTCCTCAGGATGTTTCTAACTTGGATCCTTCCAAGCTTCCATGGACTGAAACCACTGAACCCAACAGTCAAGTTAACCTCTTGTTATGGTTTGTGTCTAGATAGCCTCCCAAAGCTCCATGTGGCCATAGGCTATTTTTCTGGAGGCTGCTGAATCTAAAGAGTGTGATTGATTCATGTTGCTGCTAGACCTGAGGGAGCTAGGATTAAGGTCATATGTGCTCTCAGCCATCTGTAAGCTCAGTGTGATAAACGAGTTGAAGACAGTTAAAGACCCTTGTTACCTTTGTTACCTTGTGTGTGACATGTTGTTTCCTCTGCGATGCCTGTTTGCCATCTCTGCCTTTGAGCCACATAATTATGGACTGAAACCTCTATGAACTGCTAGCCAAAAATCCTCTACTCCCTTTAATTTTAGGTGTTAGATATTTTGTTAACAACTACAGAACAGTAACCAAGACACTTTTTATCCTTAAGCTTCTGGCTTCAAGTGTTTTGTCTGAGTAAGGAGACAGCTGACAATTATATGGATTAAAATTTTTGCCCTCCACTGGAACTTCTTTAAACCACCCAATAAAAAGGGTAAGCAGTCTTTTCTTAACTTCAGGTGGAGTTAGCAGTGCAGGATTCCCATTCAGTATCCCCTGACACATTGTAGAAAGAGACCATGTTACTACCAAGATATAACATCCTTCTTTCATATCATTCTAGAATGAAGAAGAGTCACCTAATTAGTAGTGAAAGTAACCTGGTTAACCCTTACTTGGTAAGTTATGACACAGTTATTTTATAAGTCTAATATAGAATATTAGATAGCAGATATTTTCATTTTTTCAGGGTTCATTTTTCTTCAAAAAATTGGTTGTTCTGGAAGCTACTGTTGTCTGCAACTGTTGTAGTTTCTAGGATTCTATTTTCCTCAATACCTCTGTAGTACACATACAGACAAACAGTAAATAAAGGCGTCTCAGCGGCACTTGGTTGCACATATTCTAAATTCTTGCTTGATCTATTTGTATTTATTTGTATTTTGCACCCTTTGGAAGTTTGCTTGAAAACACACACACACACACACACACACACACACACACACACACACACACACACAAGTTTCAGGCATTTATACCAGGAAATATGATATATATCTATATATCTATATCTGTATATATATCTATATATTTCATCTTGCAAAAATAGAAACCATTCTGGTAAAGTGGTTTTATTTTTTACTTTAGTCTTTACAGAGATTTTACCATAGTTTTACCATGAAGTAGCCATTTTTAAATAATAATGGGGAAATAAATTATATGGATTTATATTTTTATAAGTCAGACATATTTTATATAAGTATGAATTATTTTATAAGAATTATATTTTTATAAGTCATACTTTTTGTATTTATCTCTTTTTCTGTAAGACTTTGCAACAAATCAACATAGAGAGTCTCTGAGTGTGCTACTGAATCTAATGAGTTCCCCAGATCTACTTTACTATTCTTTCTAAAACTATAAAAACACAGATATTTTGAACAAAATATGACCTCAAATACTGAAGAATATAACAGCAAATTCTGAATTACTGAAATATTTAAAATAACTGTGGAATAAGTTGTAAGATTGAGTTTATTTTGTGTATAATTATCTCACTCTTGAATGCAATAGCCTTTGTAGATCTGATTACATCTAAAGCAATTTAATAAAACTATAACTTGTTATTTACAATATTCTTTATAAATATAAAGACATGAAAAAGAAATTTACACATATTACATTTTAAATATTTTTGATAAAAATTTATTTGACTTTCCTACTATAACCATTATTCACTAGTCAGATAATTACTTACTTCTGTTCATTGTTGAATTAGTCAACTTTCCTGTTGCTGAGACACAATATTCAGTAACCACCACATTTACTTTTCTCATGGTTTCATGACATGCATTCCATGATCAGATAGCTCCAAAGTGAAAATGTCATAACAAAAGGCCATGGCAGAGCATATATGTTCAGGTCATGGCTTCCCGGATGCAGAGCAAAGAAGAGTACTAGATAGTAAAGACTGAGGTCTCTTTATAGTACCCAGATTCATACCTCCACTACCCATTCAGAAATACACAAACATGTATTTTATTAATCCCTTAAACAGATCTCATCAATAAAATGAAACTTAACCATCATATTCCACCCTTTGTCAACTTAATACCTAAATACTTTTAAAACATACTTAATCTCCAAAGAAGCACATGATCATTATTCCACCATAAATGCTGGGTACAGCTGAAAATTATCCTCTTCTCCAGATGCTCTACAGTTTCAGAATTGGTACAAAGTCCAAATGAAAGCTTCCTCAGAGACTCAAGGCCAACCACTAGCTGTGTAACATTTGTGAAAATCAAAAACAAATTAAATAATGCCAATGTACTACATCAGAAAATAAACATTTCCAATCCAGAAGTAGGTGGCATATAAGACTAGAAAGGAGTAGGATATGTAGAGACAGGGTGAAAACAAGATAAAATTCCAGCAGAGTAAATATTAAGGCTCAAAGCTACATATCCAGCATCTGTTTATTTGTTTGTTACAAAATTTAACATATAAAGTTTCTAGTCCAAATGCCAATGGAGTTCTTTTTTTTTTTTTAGGTTTTTTGAGACAAGGTCTTGCTTTTTTTGTGGTTCAGGCTGGCCCTGAGCTCAGCCTCAAACTCACATCACAGCAATCCTCCTGCCTCTGCCTCCTGAGTGCTGGGATTACAGACTTGAGCCACTATAGCCAGCACTGTGGTATAGTAGTATGTGGTACTGATTGCTGCTAGGCATGAGTCTCCACACCCAGTATTGTATGTGGTTACCGGGGATCAAATCCAGGCCCTTGAGTTTGCAAAACAGGCACCGGAACCACTGAGCTAAATCCCCGGCCCTGGAGTTCTTATTTTTGACTGAAATCTCCTGACCCTTACTGTCCCTATTATTATTAGAATTTTGGTTCTGTTATCTCTGGTCAGAATTTCCCATTGAACTGTGCTTACAGCGTGGTCAAGTTTTTCCATACCTGCCCCATCTGCAAAGCTTTTCAAATTCTCCCTACAAGCCACTTGCAAAGGCGTTAAAAACATAAGGTCAAGTACAGTGACAGTAGCAATTCTACCCCTTGTATCAATTTTCTGGATTAGTTTTCCAGTCATTAAGACATAATATGTGACAGCCCGAAGTTAAAGGAATATAGTCTCAGAGTTTCAGGGATTAATCTAAGGGAGAAACATCATGCTGAAAAGATGTGGTGGAGGAAATTGTCTGTTTGCGACTGGCAGGAAGTGGGATGTAGAACAGAGGACCAGTCCAGGGTATGTGGAGGTACCATATATAATACCCAAAGTCACACATCTATGACACATCTAGATATGTGCCCAGATAATTCCTGAGATGGCTTCTAAGCCAACGAAGGTGACACAATTGAGATTAAAAAACTGCAATATTGATCTTATATTTTAAAGGTTATGTTCTTTTTTCTCAGATCTATCCCATTGCAACTATGAGACACTTCGAACAAATGTCATTTCAGCATTATTTATCATCAAGCTGTCCTTTATGCCTTGAATTACCTTAAAAATCAGATGACTATATACATCAACCTAATTCTATTCTATTGATTGATTCATCAATTGCTATATAAATATATTGTATTCAATATAATTGGTTGATAATTAATCAGAAATTATGAATTATATCCCAGTCCATTTATTTTTTTCTAAATTTACTTCAGTTTCAAGGTAATTTGTGTTTCCAACTGCACCTAGATTAATTGGTCATCTTAAAGAAACAAAAATACTGAGCACTGTATAGGTAAATTTGAGAACAGATGTTTTAAAAGCGTCAAGCCTTTTATATTTATGGCATAGTTTTCCAATTAATTGCTTGTTCTTTACTTGTTTCAGCAGTGTTTTGAAGATTTCAAGGAATGATTTTTCTTTTTTGTGTTAGGTTTATTGCTAAGTATTTCATAATTTTTGAAATTATTATAAGTGGAATTATTTCTATTTAATTATCTTTGAAGGGTTCATTTCTAACAGATAGTGGCACAGTTGATTTTCATATATCCATTTGGAATCCCAAAGCCTTTTTAGAACCATTTTTTTTTAAATTTTAGTACCATTCTATCAATTTATGCAATTTTATATTTATTATATCATATTGCCTGTAAATTGTTCTTTTAAAAATTCATAGGTTCATCCAACTTTTTCATTTGTTAGTTTTACTCCAGGAAATAATAAACCTTATTTGAGAATTTCCAATTTCTTATTGAGGATACATACAAATCTTTTCTGGTAAAAATTTAAGACTTCTGAATATACGGTGTGTGTATGACCATTAATAATGATTTCTATTCTTATCTGTGAAAAAACAACCTTCAACAAGCCTGACCACTTTTAACCAGATACACCTGAATTGTATCTCCAGGTTTACTTTTGTGGAATAGGAACTAGAGTGAACCGAGTTATGTGAACATACTACAATAGATCCATTTTTGTTGCACAAGTATGATATTGACTCATGCAATTTGGACACTGCCTAATTCTGTCAGTAGCTCTGCTGTGTAGAATTTGACAATAGCCCAAAGTCTAATTGGGGTGTTTCTGGTTTCCAAATGCATAAACAAACTTGTACACAGATGGAACAGCACTAAATGCTATTAACAAAGTTCTGTCTAATTTAAGAGGGTAGCGCCAAATGTGTTTCTAAAAGGAATGGTTGATTTTTAATCTGTAGTGGAAATAAATCTCTCACTCAAATTTTAGGATACATTGCCATGATACTGTGTAGGAAGCAATGAAAGTAGATGAGTTGGCAATGAAATTTCATGCTTCGGGGCTTGAACTGCTTTTATAGGGGTTATAATGGTTTCTTCTGAAGTAAGCTAAGGAATTTTTCTTGCCTTAAAAAGTTGAGAGTTACCTATGTAGATCCTGGTCCAACGTGGAGTTTCAAACAAACAGTAATATAGTTGTTGAGAATGAATTTGACAAAGTTTCATCTTGCAAGCGATACAAAAAATGTACCGCATTTTGAACAAAAAAGAACCACGAAAAAGTTCAGCTGGCTTTCTTGCTTATCTCAGAACATACTGACATCTTACTCTGCTCTGTGCATATAACCATGGGAAACATCTTCATTCACAGTCGCTGAGACTTACCTCCTTCTCTCCAGTGCAGAAGACAACAGCTGTGTATAGCAGCCACAGAAGGGAAGATGTCAAAAAGAAACCAGTTAAGAATTGTCTTCTACGTACCAAAAATCAATGTTGTCTCTATGCTGTGAACAGCTTACTGCCTTCCCATTTCCAGAAACATATGTCTTGAAAATATAAGACCTTGATTAAATTATTTATGTGCAAATTAGTAATTTATTTTTAAATCCTTCTATATCCTACTTGCTTTGGTATCCCTCTTATAATCAATCAATTATGATTTTGCAATGTGTTCTATTTTATGTCTGAAGAGTTAGCTAACTTTATTACTTTGGGTCTTTGGCAATTTTGACATTAAATGTCAATGATATTCTTTTATCTTAATAATAGCAGTATATAATAACACAGCATTCTTTTAAAAATTATTCATTTTAATTGACTTTATTGGTACATTTTATACATGCATTATGATCACATTCAAGGCTGAAAATTTGTACCTGTACATAATGTATCTTGATTCTCTTTTTTCCTCTTTCTCCTGCTCTCCCTATAACCCCCACTCCCTGTACTAGCTTTGATTCCTTTTTTAACTATGAAATGTTTCCCTTCTTTACTTTCCCCTATCCATCCTTTCCCTTTTCCTTTTCTACATTTTCTTCCTATTTCATATTACTTATCATATATTTTGGTGTTTCTTTATATATTCAGTTTTTCATACTAGAGAAAATATATGGTATTTATACATCTGTATCTTATTTACTTAAGTTATAAGTAGGTCCTCAAGGTATATCTATTTGAGTACAAATTTCTGATTTATCATTATTTATGGCTAAATAATATTCCAAAATGAGCGTGCTTAAGAGAATAGAACCATTCCAAGAACAAATACTTCTTAGAAGGATATAGTGGCCACATATATACATATATATTAATAATGAATTATTAATCATAAACACGTATTATTGCTATTGAGTATTAGTTTCCATTTTAGCCACTAGTACAACATATAATCAATATATTATTTTAATCATGATAAAATAAATTTGATCAATTCATTAATTCTTTATTTCTACATTTGAGGTTAACTTCCATGTCAGAGAAATCAAGAAAACATTCATATAGCAACCCATGCTACTTACCAGTCACTAGAATTGTTTTCACTCTCAAAATATAATTATTCAAAATAAGAGTTAACCTAGGCTTAACAAAAGGATGAGATGAAGGATAAATCATCCATACATTATTTAGTCCTATAACCTGTAAGATCATCTAACATATCTAAAAGTCTTTATAAGAGAACAAAACCTAATTCAAGCATTTTCAGCTTAAGTCATACAGATATCTGTATTCATAAGTCTTATACTTTGAAAATTGTTCCCCTTTCTAACATATTTCAAAGAAAATAAAGATGTTATTTTTCAAAATGAAAATTAATCCATACTTTCTTAAAGTATATAAATACTCCTTGTGTTAAAATTCTTTTATTATGGAAAGGTGCTTTATATCCCAAATTTAATAGCAGTGAAGATTCTAGTCAAATGTGTTTCCTGTATTTTCATTAGTAGAGATTTCTATTTTTATCATACCACTGTGCCTATTTTAAGATGCACTTAAATTTATCATTGTAGAAAAGAATTTATCCAAAAACTACAAATCACTTCTTTTAAAAAATGTCAACCTGAAACAAATTTTAGGTGGTAGGGTGGGTAGGGTTATGGGAAAAAATGAGAATTAAGTTGTGTCTTATACTGGTACAAATCCCCGTTATGGAATGCAATCATGATGTGTATATTTAATGTACCAATAAAGACAATTTAAAAAAAGTCAACCTGAATAATCTGTACTATGAGATACACATTTTACCAGATATGTTGTATTTTAGGGACAACTACCCACACATCCTAGTATGATTTTGCCATTTATTCTTGACTAGCACATACAATTTTTTTTAAAGTTCTATCACTTTTGGAGAGAGTTTGCTAAAAAGTTTTTATTTTCTTTGCTTTTTGTTCTTGCCCCATTATCTTCTCAACTTCTTTAAGAATACTACTACAGGAGAATTAATAAAATGAATAGTTCTCAGTCAATGATGTGCAAAATCTATAAAGAATAATTATAGTTTGTCTAAATTATCATCAGATATAATATTCCTTGATGTTAAAAATATTTTACACAGAATCAGGATCTGCTCTGGATTCACTGGCATAGTAAATCTTGGTTATCCTCCATCTCTCTGAGAGTCATTCAGTTCGTCCATGTATTGTTCCTGCTGTCACACGATACATCTCAGTACAAACTTCCACTTCTCCTTGCACTGGTTCTGACCCAGGCAAGAACCTATCTGCTTCCTACCTGTGCAAAGTGGAGGCAACTGGTTAGAATTTCACTGAGGTGGAGACATTTCAAACTGTTGGGTACACAAGCAGTGTTGAATGCCTTACGTTTCTGTTGGGAAGAACAGCACTGGTTGCTGAACTCCAGAAGTTTGTGTTATCATTTGACAGAAAGTTTTTCTGCATTTTGCTTGTGATCAGAGACTTAGCAAAAAGATTCAAAGCTGCCAGCTGAGGAAGTAGAGCTGGAATGTCTTAGGCTGTTCTGTAAGGCAGACTCTCGCTAGAGCTCTGAAGAGAAATCTTGTAAAAAACTGGGTTAGGGAAGTTTCTTCTGGGGACAAGGACAGCATTGGCTGTTGGACTCCAGATGATGTGTGTTATGACTTTAGGTAGGAAGTTCATCTGAATTTGTTCATGTCCAGAGACTTTGCCTGAGACTGAGATTAGGGGCAGTAGACTAATTCATCTTGCAGAAGAAATTTCAAAGTAGTTGAATATTGAAGTAGTGGCATGACTACTATTGGGAGTTTTTGGTCAGATTAGTGTTGAGAATCAAGAGCAGAGAGCCCAGAAGAATGATTCAAAATGTTTTGAGTCTGGCCAGAAAGGAACTCTGGTAAAGCTATGGACTGCAAGGATAGAGCAGAAGAGATAGCGATTGCTGAGAAGGAACAGGAAAATAGAAAAGATGGCCTGAGGGCATCAGGGGAAGCCCAGAACTCTATCTTTTGTAGCCTTAAAATTTCTTCTAGAAGGAAGCCCTAAAGCACCATATTGCAGAATGAAAGTATTAATCCAGAAGTTTTTCCAAACTGGTGGAGGCCTAAAAAAGTTGCTCCAAAACAGTGTCAGCCTAGGGAATTTGTTCCAAAACATCAGCAGCCTAGAGACATTGTTCCAAAATGGTTGCACAGTCAGGAAGTTTTTACAAAAGGTAGAAGCTTAAGGAAGTTGTTCCAAAATGGCCACAGCCTGTAGAAGTTATTCCAAAATGGCAGATGCCTAGGGAAGTCGTTCCAAAGTGGCAGCAGCAGAGAAAAGTTGTTTCAGAATGGTGGTGGCTTACAAAATTTGTTCCTCAGAATTGGGTTCAGAGCGCCCGGAGATCCAGGTACTTGACTGCTACGTTGACAACTACTACTGATACACTGGCAGCAGATCTTGGCATTGTCTATGTAGTGATAGTTTTAGGTACATGCAGAACGCAAGAGTTGGGGGGCGGGGAGTCAAGGCATTGTATGAAGCTGTGAGTCTGAAGCCAAAGGGGCACCAGAGACCACAGAAGTTTGGAGTCGCCAATAGCGTGGATCATCCAAGGAAATCTGCAAAGAGGGAGCAGACTTGATCCCAGAGAGAAGCCATGGGAACCACAACCATGGTAAGTGCTGTAAGAATGAGCCACCCAAACTCTTTGGACGTCACAACTTGGAACATATTGTTTTGAGCACTGGAAGTGGAACTGTATGATTTTATATTTTCCTTGCTGGAGTTTGGTTTGCCTTGGTCTCATTCCTTTGTCTCTCACTATTTGTACTTTTAAGAATATTAATGCTTATCTTGTACCATTGAATATTGGAAGCATTTACCTTCTTTTCATTTATACAAAGGCTTGAAGCTAACAGTTTGCCTTAAATCTCAAGGGAGACTTTAGACTTGGATTTTTCACTAGTGCTGAAACTGTTAGAGCTTTGGCAACTCTAAGAGATGGACTAAATAAATACCTTTTGCAAAAAGAAAAAAAAACAATAAAACAAAAAAACAATTTCACAGAGGTGGGATCTTACAGCTTGATGCATTGGGTGTCCAGCCACCTTCACTCAGACTGGTGTCTCAGCGGATGGCGGGAGTTAGCAGGACTTTGTGATAGGAGAGGAGGAACAAACTGACCAGGCAACAGAAGAGCCCAGATATGACTATGAGTTTCAGTGGGAATTTAATAGTTCAGACCAGAGTGAAAATACAGATTATCCTAAAAACAAGTTTAGGATCACTGGCTTCTTATCAGAAGAAATGAGTTTTAAGTGGAAAAACAATGTCTAATGGAATAAACATTTAAACATAAAAATAAATCTACTATATGTAATTACAGTGTCATAATCTTGTGTAGTAGAGCTTTCTTCAAGCATTGCTCAAATACATATATATATATATATATATATATACACACACACATATATATATACATACATATATATGTATACATATACATACATATACATATACATACATATATATATATATATATATATATATATATATATATATGTAACTTGACCTGCACAAAAATCATTAGGCAACTAATATCATGTGGAGAAAATGACTGCAACATACATGACAAGGAAGAACAAATGTGCTAAATATTGTAAAGCTACCACAAATCAAGGAGAGGAAAACAAGCAAAGGAGAAATCATTCACTAAGAAAGAAATCTAAATGGCCAAGAAATACAAGCAAGGGGCATCAAAGAGCTGCAAATCCTAATTGCTGAACTATCTGTTTGACTAACCTTATGGTTTTTTAAGGAAATTAAACCATCTTCTTCTGATATGCCAAATCAGAAGAAAATATTTTTTTGTAAAAGAAAAACAAAAACCCTAGTTAACAAAAAACATGAATATGTGTTTTAAGATTATGTATAGATATATACATATTGGTATTATCTCCAAATAGTGTGTTTCAATCACACATATGCAATTTAGGTTAAAGAAATACAACAAAAAGGTATGAACAGAAATGAGTAAGTAATTGGGAACTGTCTGTTCTCTTGACATAAAAGATATTATTTATCACAAACAACTATAAGAAATACAACAGAATAATAGAAACTTACACTAAAATTTTAAAGAGGACTTCACTAATAGTGAATTTTTTGTGTCCAAAAAAATTATCTTTTTAATATTCCTAACCATGTCTTCCTAGTTCATACTATAAAATAATAATTTTAACTGAGTTTAAAATAAGAAACAACAAAATTCTGAGTATATTTGCCTTCTAGAAATAATTATTTCTCTTTAAATTATCTAGATTTCAGCTTTCAGTGAACCATACAAGTTAATAATTTATTTGAAATTTTAAAATTTATCTAAATTAAATATAAAATATCAATTAAAAATCTGCAATAAGTTACACATGTGGAACTAATTTTCATAGGATAAAATTATAGTTGCACTTTCCATAGAAATCAATAGCATATTATCAACTGAAGAAAAAAATATTTTTTTCTGAATAATAACATAGGTTTTTTTTACCTCAAACAGTTATAAGAAATATGTTTACTGAATAACAGAACATTATACTAAGCTTTTAAGAAAGATCTTATTACATTATTTTCTTTTTTTCCAAGGAAAAGCACATTGTATTGTAATCTTACTAAACTGTCGAAAACTATCACAATAAGGAGAAATTATCTTATATAATGCAGTGGTTTCAAAGAACAATTGCAACCTCATCCTGGTTTTTGATAAATTTCTCTACTTTTGCTGTTCTGATTAATTGATACTTTTTGTGTGATGCTCTTGTTTCATCCTAAAATTAATATCAATTTCATTAAAATATTGTACTTATTTTAGTAGTCTAGAAAAATGTAAACCTATTTTTCATTAATAAAAAGCATCATAAAATACACAAAAGATTTATCATAGAGACATTTATTGCTAGTAAAGGCATCAATCTGAAGTAAATAGTAATGTTAATAGAATTCTTTTAAATTTTTCTTAAGAAACATGTTCCACAGACCAAAGAAATGAATAAAATAGGTTATGAGAGGTACTGCAAAGTCTATCTTTAGTAATGTCCAAAATCAACAATAGATAATTAAGTGGAACCAAACAGGAAGAATCTATTAAAGCTAAATTTGAAAATTTCCATTTATTGATCACTCTGAGAATCTACATTGCTTAAATATGTTCTTAGCTTATTTCTTCCTCACAGCAGTATTTAAGAGATTTTAGTTCATAAAATTCACTCATAGTAAATGTATAATTTAATTACTCTTCTTAGTAATTTTACTAGGTTGTGCAACCACCACCTCATCCAAATGAAGAGCCCATGACTCCAAAAAGACAACTCACGTTCCATCTGTTCTCTTTCTTTTCTTCACAGCTATGTAATTGTTCAGTGTGTTTTTGATACAGATTTGACTTTTCTAGACAAATAAAAATAAGTGCACTATAGGAGATCTGGATTTGTCTGTTTTATCTTCTTATACTAAAATAACTGAGATTGGATAGTTGGCCAAAAGAAAAGACATTTGCTGAGTTCACAGTTTTAGAAGCTGAGTTTTACAAGTTTTAGGAGCTCAAGATTGGGTGGCCGCTCAGTTCGGTGTTAGCAGAGACCTGTGAGTGGCATCGTGACATTGGCAGCACTTGCAACAGAGACTACACAGTTTAACAGGAAGCCACAGAGGAATTCAGGCACCAAGATCATTCTACAAGTAATGCCTAACCTCATCAGAACTAACCAGAGTCCAGAGAGGCAACATCCCCATTGAGCTAACCATTTTTCCAATAGAATGCACCTTTTAAAGGTTCTGCCATGTTCCAACAGCACCACATTGGTCACCAAATATCCACTACATGAGGTTTTAGAGGACATACATCAAATCATGCCCAAGCCAGAGCACTGGCTCATGCATCAACTGTCTTTACTTACTGTATGAAGTTCAGCCATACTGCAACATGTATTAAAATAAACTCTTGCTGAACAGAACAGTATTTAAGTGAGTAAATATATATCTTGTTTATGTATTTATCAATGAGTTCAGCAACATTCTAATAATTCCCCTTTTGACTTTTATAAAAATACTGCTATGTACATTTACAGATAACTCTTCATGTGAACTGCTCATTGTTAGTTAAGGAAATACAATGACATTTACACAATCATTTTGAACCCTATGAATTTTCTGAATTTGTTCTAGAGCTATTTTGTGACCTGAATAAGCTCTATAAAAAGTTGTTTTACTTCAGAGAGTACAAGTTAATTTCTTCTTTCAAAATCCTATTGAATTTTTACAATTTACTACACTAACTAGGATAATGACAAATTAGATAGGCCTTGTTCTGATATGAGGGGCTGAGCATTCAACCTTGTGTCGTGACTAATGGTTCATGATGGTGTTATGAGGGTTCTAATGTGTGAGCTTTTATAATTTAAAGAAAGCTCTTTCTATTTCAAGTTAGCAGGAAATTTTCATCACAAATGAGTATTGAATTTTGAATATACTTTTCCTGCCTCTAAGGAGATTCCCATGTTATTTTTCCTATTGAGTTTGTCAATACAGTGAGTTATAGATTGATTTTTCACCATTGAAATAGCTTTGGATTCCTGAAATAAATTCATTAAGCTATTATGTATTAAAACAATAATACATTGTTTGCTAATATTTTGTTGAGGATTTTGAATTTATGTCCATGAAGTGTAGAGCTTCAGTCCTGTTTATCTATCCCCATTGTCAGCACAATTAACACACCTTGGGAAGCTTTCAATCCACCTTTAGTTTCATAATTTGGTTATTAATCTTGATAACTATTCTGTGTATGTTTGACAAAATATCATCAGTGAGTAAATCTGGGCCTGGTATGGAATTCTAGCTACTAAAGTTATTTTTATATTATAGATGAATTCATATATTAAAGCATATATTAAATGAAATTTTTGTCTTGTAGGATTTTTTTCAGGTCATTTAAATGGTAGTGGGGTTTTTTTGTTTTTTGTTTTTTTGTTTTTAAACCACTAGTATCCCTTTTTACCCTTCTAATTTTTGTAAGGTAATTCTTGCTGTATGCTAATTTAATTAAATGAAAATTTTTGTTCTATTGTGTTTTTATTTTCACTGAATCAAAATATTTTCTAATCTCCCTTATTTTATACTTGTTTATCATGAAGAGATTCTATTGTACTTTTGGTTTCATAGTTTCCTATTAGGAATCTGCTAATTTTCTTATCCTTATTCTTTCAAGTACATAATATATAATTTCTGGATATAATCTAAATTTCCTTGCATTTTTAATTTTGAGTAGCTTGAATACTGTATGGCAATTTTTGCTTATTTTTATAATTTTTTGAGATAGGTCTTTGTTTTGTAATTTAGGCTGGTCCTGAACTCATTATGTAGCCCAGGCAAGGCTCAACCTCATAGCAATCCTCCTACCTCTGCCTCCTGAGTGCTGAAATTACAGGAGTGAATCACCGTGCTAGCTTTTAATAATTTTTAAAATTATATTCTTAATTAAATTCTTAAGATTTCTTCATTTCTGCAACTGTACTTGCAATTTCTGACATTTGCATTTAATTGAATATACTTTAACTTTTGTCAAAGAAAGTGATATCTACATCTGGTTTCTGTTTGTTTTGTCTTTGTTTTGTTCTGTATCCTTCAAAACCCTGTCAGAGATCATTTCCAAACTACATAGTCCAAAAACAGTGATACTGCGAGTTAAATTTTCTAATTAATTCAAGAGAAGCTATTTATTTGCAGCCTGTCTAGCTTCCTTCTTCTTGGAAGCTTGGGAATTAAGTCTTTACTGGCATTCTTCTATAAACAATGTTTATTAGCATATTTTAAAATTAATTTTAAAATCAAGAAAAGAATTTGGTGGATTAAACTGAAATATATATACACTTGTACATGAAACATAAGATAGTGAGTTGAATTTCTTTAATCTGTATTTTCATATCAAATGACTGTGCTTAGGTTCACCTTTTGTTCTTGATTCTTGATATTTCTTTTTATTTGAATTGCTCCCATATATGAAATAGAATAGACTTTTGGCTTTGTGGGGTGCATCATGCACCTGCAACCTTTGGGTCTGCATCTGCCATCTAGTCCTTTCCTTTCTGTTTCTGTACCCCTTTTCTTCTCTACTTGTTATGAACTGAGCAGAATTGTTCTGCCATGTTGTCTTACCAGGATGATTTTGCCTGGGAACCATAAGGGTTCTGACCAAATCCTCCAAAATAATAAGCCAAATAAGCCGTTTCCTCCTTTAAACTGTATGTGTTGGATATTTGGCCCCTACAAGATAAAAAATAAAAGTAAGTTTAAATATCTGCTTATAACAATAAAAATGAGAGAATGAAAATTTTTTCACTAAATTAGTTTTTGAACTTATATTTTTAGTCAGTTGGAAAGCCATTAAGATTTTGGATAACAGGATTTAGTTTCTTCTAAAATATCAGATGTTTCTAACATAGCCAGTTACAATTAGAGAAAAGTAATAAAGCATTGAGAGACAACAGTGAAAATCATAGAGAATTCTAATAACTCACAAGATGACACAAAGTTTCTCAAAAATACCAAAAGCAAAATGTCTTTCAAAAATAATTGAAAACAAAGCAAATATACATTTGTAGTAAGCTTACATTTGGAGGCAAACTATTTTTTGTAAAACAATAGCCTACTCTTTGATAATTATCATACCTATAGTGGAATAAAGACATAAGTTTCTCAGCACTTGGAAAATAGATTTCTTCTGATGTTCTTCCTCTGAATCTTTTCTTAGTCTCCAGGAAATACTGAAAGCCATGCAAGAGACATTCAATATAGGCCCATCCCAGTTCCTTGGATTAGAAGAACCAGAATTTCTAAAATTTCAGTTATGTGTTCCTTCCCCTATTAATTTCAGCCTATAACAGCTTATCTGTACAAATAGTAAAATTATGTAGAGCAAAGGCAATATATAATATCACCATAAAATGTAACTTTTGGTTATTTGGATAAAATCATTGATAACCTGCAAAGCTTTGACATAGTTCTTTTAGAAAATGTTTACTGATGACCTTTGACACCTACTACTTCTAATTCCACACATAAACATATACACACATGTACACATGCATGCGTACACATGCATGCATGTACATACATGTACACACATACACACGTGCATGCACATGTACACATATGTACACATGCAATCTGATAATCATTTGTATTTAAGAATCAGTAGCACTTATCATTTTCTCACCGTTAAAACAGTTTATGTACTTTTCATTACACATGAAGTCTATTCAAGTGTTAATTTAGAGATCAATGATAAATTAAATTTTCTGAGACTGGACATGTTGTCAGGGAAAAGAACACAGCAAACATGGGAGAGTGATTTAAATTCTCCCTATTCAAAAACATTTAAAAAAACCCAACCATTTACTTCAACATGTCTTATTTTATAAGTTCACTCTTTTCAGAATGTATTAAGGCTCAAATTGATTCGAGACTATATGTTTAGTATGTTAGTTCAATTAATTTAGCATTAAGAAGACTTTGGTATTTGGATAGAGATTATCTGCAGGTTATGAAATGTTAGGAGTTGGTTTCTAGCTTTCCTAAGCTTGACTGGGCAAACTTTTGTTTCATGTTTCAGTAATGTCTACAGGGTCATACTGGGTGTGGTAGTGCAAGCCTATAATCCCAGATTTCAGGAGACCAGGAGGTTCAGGAGGCCGAGGCTGGAAGATCTCTACAAGTTCAGGGCTAGCCTGGGCTGTATAGTGAGTTGGAACAAGCCTGAATTCTATAGTGAGAACCTGTCTCAAAAAACCCCAAACAAACAATGCTCTACAGTGTTAGACTCAAATCACTCTTGGACCACTCTTTTGGTCTAATTTAATGTAAACTGAAGAGACATAATTAGCATTTGGGAGTTCAAAATTACAATTTATAATTTCTTTATTTTAATAACAGCAAAATTGTTGATATGATCTTGTACTTAACATGCATATAGTAAAAGTCAGCAGGTAAAACAGTCTCTTAAAATTCCAGATCTTCTCTTATCACATAAATGAAAAGCATCAAACTCTTCCTTCGCAAGCAGTAAAAGCACACACTGAACAAGTCTTCAAAATATAAATAACCCCTTCTGAGGCACCTAAGTTTACCCAATATCTGTATGGAATTAAACATCTCTCTATCTGTGGATGATTTTGTTTAAAATGATACAAAAGTCAGAATTGCTAAAATAGGAAAAGAAAACGTCAAATCCTGGCAAGGACATAGATTAGGGCTGATACTTACACATCACTGATGACACTGTTTATGCCACCATTTAAAACTCATTCTCAGATTGTCAGGAAATGTAAAATTTTCACCTGTTGCTCATAATTTTTACAGATAACTTTCTACATTATATATATATATATATATATATATATATATATATGCTTTGCAAAGGACAAATAAGAAACCATTTGTAGCAACACTGCCTTTTAATGTCACAAAACTGGAAGTTTGTCAAGAATTGAATAACTCCAGATTCCTAATGATTCAATAGAATGCTTTGTACCAATAAAGATTAAAATATTTATAAAAAAGAAAAAAAAGGATTAGAAATTAACAAACTCTAAACCATACAATATTATGAATCACACAAACACAAAAAATACTATGAATGAAACAAACAATAACTTGAAGAACATATCTCATAGATGGTCCAAAATATGTAAAACCAAAACCAGATGTAGATGAGGATTATTTTTAGTTAGAAGCCAGGACAGAGGTATCATTGAGTTAGTGAATAATAATGGGGAGACTTGGAGGGAGAAAGGATGCCTTTGTGTGTAGGTTGGAGCACGTTTCCCTGAGTCCTTAGTACCCGGTGACTCAGAAAGCCACACCTTAGCTGGGCACTGCAGTGCACTAAGCATTAGAAAAGGTTTTGTATAAAAGATTCACTTACATTGTCCTTATTGCAAGGAAGCACATACATAGCAATCTAATATACAACATAATTATTCAATTAAATGTGTCCTTATGAGTAAAAAGAAACAGAAATATTTTCTGTACCATAATATTCACTCAATAACTATATTTCTAAAGAAGAAATAATTCTTCAATTTTAAATCAATCATGACTATCATACTTTTTCTACAAATAGGTAATAGATTACCTATCATAAGTAATTGATGTAATGAACTAATTATATTTTAATAATGATATTTGGGTCATTAACCATTGTCTTCAAAATTATTACTTGAATAAAGAGGAGTACTGGAAATAAAAATATTCATCCAATTGAGTGACATATTCTAGAATAAAAATCTATTAAATATCACATTCTTTTGTACCAAACTTGTTCATCTTTGTAGAGTTTTAGGAATTCCTTTCAGTTAAAAAAGCAAAATCTGAGTAGGATTATTTTCCTGTCTGGACATGATTAAATGATTTAAAAATAATTATTTTACAAAAGCATTAACTGCTTTCCTGTCAAACAGGATGTAAGTGAACCAAAAGTGCTGAAATTTGAATGTAAATTATATTTCTTTGAAGAGAGATAAAGGATTCAAAAGCTTCCAATATCCAAGTGAAGAAGAAAAAACAGGCACTATGTGACTTCAAATCCAAAATGAGCGCAGTAAAAATAACATAGAATCTCTGGGCCAGAGAAACTGGACGCTGTATATTCAGTTTTATATCTACAGAGTTTTGAGCTTTGCATGTCATAACTACTGTACTATTTTTTTTCATTTGTTCCACACATATGCAGCAAATGCCCAGTTCTAGGCTAGAGAATTTGAAATTCTACATCAGGTGTTATTTATCCGCTTTTTCATAGTCCTATGACTAAATCGCTGAATTCGGCAGGAGGACAGTTGGGAACCTGGAAATGCCCCAAGAAGACATTGCAAAGCACGCCAAGGGGCAGGCTGAAACTGTCAATCTCAGCCTCTTTACATCACCTGCACTATTTGATTTGTGTTCTTGCTGGATATATAAGAAAACTAGGTTACGTATTTGAATTATACTTAGAGACAAATTTTTCTTTTAAATATCCTTAGTATTTTCACTTCTTTTCCCAGAATGTCTGTGAGAAAAATAATGTCTAAAACTTTAAAGATCATAAAATATTTAATAAAAATGAGATTTTGTGAGATCCACAGGGGCCTAACTGAATCAAATTACAAAAGATTGTTCTTATCTGTTGTACATCAAGTGATTGTTTGTAGTGTTTCAATTTCTAGACTTATGGATTTGGTGAAATTATGGTTTTTAATTTTAAAAGGTGGAATAGACAATCCTCTTTTCATAAATGGACAAATGCTTCTTAAAATTATGTTTGAAATCATACTCTAAGATAAAACAGTTGAAAAAATTGAATTTTAACATTTTAAGGAAAGGAATGAGGATTGCTAATAAAACTGTCAGTTAAAATCTAACCCATTATGTGCCATGTGAGGGAACATACTTTTTTGATTATATCTCATGCTTTCAACAAATTTTGATTAACTTGCAGAATGTTTGCAAATATTTGAAATATTCAAATTCCAAGCCAAGACAAAGCATCTTTTTGATTTCTGAGATATACTTTACAGGTCAATCCACTCTCTATAAATTATAGTTCATTGATTCTGTTTTCTGTCCCGAAGCTCACCAAAAGAACACTTGTCTGTTGGCCCTATATCTGATTAGCATTTGTCAGCAGATGGAACTAGGAGTTTAATTGGAAGGAGAAGCTACAACATTCTAACTCTGCTCGAAGCAAGCTTTCCACGTTCTCTGTCTATTCATTGCTCGTTCCTGCTAACAGGCCCCTAGTCCTTTCTCACAATACTGAGACATACATAGACCATTATTTTGAGATCAGGGAATCTAATCATGCAGCATGTGGACACAAAGCTCTAAAGTGACCGGCTGTGATTCTGGAAGTGAACAGTAGACCCTGAACTGCATACACGGGCTGTAGTCCTCTCTTCTCCCTCTATGGCTACAGCCGAAACACAACCTGCACACACAGGAGGTACTGCTCGCCAGGTGGTGGATTTCCACCGTCAACTCATCCCAACAAATCTGGGGGGAAACACAAAGACAATTGTTGATGGATGATGCAGAAGAGGAGTCAGAAGCCTCCCCCCCATCCAATTCAAAATATTGTTCAGATAATCCTAGAGTTATTTAGAGGGGAAAAAAACATAGATAGATAGGTAGATAGATAGATATGAGAATAGATAGAGAGATAGATGATAGACAGATAGATGAGACTGCCTCGTTGTACCTTTGAGTTCTTTCCTTCTTTCCCAGGGTAGGCACAGACGCTTATTTTTATCACCGTGTCTATGCCTCTCTTTTCTCTTTGAGTTTTTAGCATTACCTGTGACATGACATGTAATTGAAACAAAAATCTGAATCACCCGGATGCTTTCAGCCTCTAGAGAATTCAAAATCAGGGAACACTGCTATTTAGAGACCACGTCTATTTTTATATTTTATTTGCCCTCATTTTCTTAAAAACAAAATAACAGACTCTTGCACATTGAATACCAGATCAGCAATCGAGGAGAGGATAGATTTTCCTGGAATTGTTCTTTGCTTTGTCTCAGTGTCCTTCACATAAGTGACCGCAGTGACCCCCCAATGCTTTTTGATAATGAAGTTTCCCAACTGTGGCCCGGTCCGTGCCAGGGCTGCTCACTGCTCACGGCCGGATCCCTCGCTAACATTTTTGAGGTGTCTGTCCTTCCCGGAGTTGTTCAGCTCTTCAACTTTCACCTTCAAGACCACTTTCCTCCTGAGTGACTCACCGGCAGGAAGGGGAAATTTGTGCTGGGGTGTGGAGTCTTCCTCCCAGATTAACATGTTTCTGGCTGCTGGCAAAATTGGCAAAGCAGCTTCAGGATAAATTGGCTTTATTTTATTTCCTGTCACCAGGAGGGGAAATTTTTCACATCGCCACCCAGCACGCATGCCGCCTTCGGCCTCAGAAATCACCCCCTCTATGCGGAATGCACAGAGCCCTTTACCTTCAAAAATGATTTCTGACGATGACCCGGATATCAAAATTAGGAAACAGCCGGAAAGCATTTCCGTTCTGTTATGGGATGTGTCAGTTGCCTCGGAGTCTTTTCATTTATCCTGGCAGAGGTTTGTCTCTTTGCCTTTAAAAGTTAAATCTACCTTCATCGCACAGTGTAGGAAGAAGTGAAATTAAACTACAGTGTGTTCCAGAGGAGAAAATCTACTTTATTCATCTCTCAGCCCTACTTTAACTTACACTGACCTAATTACAGCCCACACCAGGAGAGGCTGAGCAGCCGGAGGAGCGCTTCTGCCACCTAGTGGTCGCGGCCTTGAACTGTGCACCGAGAACTCCACGTTTTTGCTTTATTTTTGAATGTCTTGGCAGAGGAGTTCAAATGACCTTCTCTGGTCTCTGCGTGAATACTGGGGATGTGCATCACACGCTGTTCTGTTCTTTTGGAGATTCAAACGATAATGTTCTGCTAAAGAACTCTGTTCAGAAAAGGTTGAATTACTGGCACAGGATGAAGCATAGCTTGAAAACTACTAAGACTGCCTGGCATTTCATGAAAGTTAAAATGAAAACGATAATGCAAATATTAGTACTATGTAAAACATAGTACTTTATTTTAAAATTAAATCCAATATTGAGGGTTGTCAGTACGCTCCTCACTAAATCAGTTTTCCTTCCTCCTAACAACCGCATGACCGGGCTAGCTCGCTGAAGCGTCTCTTCAGTGCAGCTCGTGGCTTGTTCTCGTGTTTCCTTTTGAGAGCAGAAGTGGACAGTTAAGAATGCTTCGCTCTCTTTTCCTGGCTTCATTAATGAGTTATTGATCAGTGACTTGAAAGAAAAACTTCGATGAAAAATATCATCATCCTTGAATCAGCAATGCTAATTAAAACCAGGGAAAGAGCGCGAAACAAAGGTGCTCACGATGCCCAGAGGTGAGCTAGCTAGCAGATCTCCTGCTCTCTTGCCCCTGTTTTCATGGAGCACTGTGAAGGTGCCATGATCACTTTCAGCATGATGATACATAGGCACCTTTCTCAATGCGAGAGCTCCACATGGTGTACCGTGTTACATATAAACTCACAATCAGTCAAGTGAATCTGTCCTTGTTAATGCTTCTTAAGACCCTACTATTCAGCTGGGGATTTAGCTCAGTGGTTCCAGAGCCTGCCTTGCAAGCAGAAGGGTCCAGGTTCAATCCCCAGTCACCACATCAGCAATGCCGGGCATGGTGACTCGGGAGACCCAGTCTCAAAGAACTTACTGTTCTTAAGATCTCATAAAAAGTCCTGGTTATACAAAGAAGCATGTTTGTACCTCCTGATTTAACCCACCTTTCCCCTTTAGTGTATAAAAAATTATCATTGTATTAAAATGATTTGTCCATGAATTGTTAATTGGAGAGTGATGTGTGCATCCCCGAAGTAGGTATAAGGTTTCCATCGCTATAAACACAAACTAACATGGCTGGATTTTTATAAAATTCGATTTTCCTTCAACTCCAGCATCATATCAATTAAAATGCAAGTGTTGTCTGCATATTGTGGAGTCTTCTTGATTATACTGCTCTGTTTTAATTCAGTTTTATTATTTTTAGCCTAGCTCATTTCATTGACTTCCTAGCAGTTAACCTATTCTTAGTGTGTCTCTATTACTATTGAGTCACTTTTTCCATTATTGTGAGAAGCATGTTTTCCTAGTTAAAAGTGGTATTGAATGATCAATAAATGAAAAGACAAATGCAAAATGTTCCAAAGTATGGCCCAGGGGAGCCGATTTACTTCGCAGTTTTCTCTTCTTACATCCAAGTTGGTACTAGATAGTCCATATAAATTGCGTCCTCAGAGAGACATGTCATGATCCTCTGATCAAAAGTGACTTATTTTCTCACAACTTACTCAGAACGCTGTCATACCATTCAATGCATCATTTCACTTAGTGCTTTAAAGTTTTGAGTAATAATTGTCTCATCATATAATTTTACATTCATAAAAGGGAAGACTAACTTTTGCTGAACTACTTACTATTAATATCACGAAATTCCAGTACGATTCCAAGCAAATCTAGGAAGACACAACATTATTTCTACAGTTTTTCTGTCACATTTCACTTATTCCTTCAATTTAAATTATCAACATAGTGAGCTGGGGGAGTGGAATCTAAAGCAAAGCAAACTATAGGGAACATGGAAAATGATTGTCATACATATGCTGGACAAAGAGGGTGTTTCTTATAGGAAAGGGAAAGATAAGGTTAAGGAAAAAGAAAGGGAAGGACATTGAAAAGTAGTAGAGATTAATCAGCATAGGCCAAGTGTCAGAAACAAATATAAAGTTTAATCTATTTAAACGTATTACACATTTGTCATTATCCTGTCACAATACAGATAATATATAGGATGCCACTTCAAAAACTTAGCTCTTATGACTATTTTTAGCAGCTGGGATCAACAGTGGGGATTAAGAGGCTCTTTGTCACTCAAATAGCTACACTAAAATTCAAGGTTATGGCGTGTAGGCCAGTTCTTGAATACCAGTTCCTGGTATTAGAAGTTAAGGAAACCAAGGGAATCATATTCCCCTCTCACATTTTCCTTCTTCCACTCAGTGAGTTATTGGAAGAGGATAGAGAAAAGTGGTATTATTTCTAGTAAGAATAGTAAGGAAAAATATTCCCTATGAGATGAATGAAAAAAGATTTGTTCATGTCAGAACAGTGGGTACAGTATAACAGATTAGTAGTATCATCCTTTAATGTCATGTGTTAATATAGGAGTTTCTTTCATTCCATAGCATTTTCTAAGCCCTAGGTCATCTTTCATGTAATGTGGACAATATAAAGATTGCACATGAGTGCTGTTTAGGAAAACAAAAGACAGTAAATGGGGAAAATGATGTGTAATATAAAGTCATTCTGTGATGAGGGCTGTAAAAATACAAAGCAAGATAAAATTAGGGAGAGGAGGAGAGTATTTTACTCTTTAAATTTTAAAAATGTCTTTAATTTTAGGATTTTTAAAAATGATTAACAAGTCCGCAAACAGGAAGAATAGTTGGAGTGATTGTGGGCAATGCTGAAATAAGGTTCACAGCCTCTATAGAATAAAAGGGAAAGAAAGAGGAAGCCGAAGCATCTCTGAAGAGCTCTATTCTGCTTCACTGGGAAGGCCTTTCACCCTCTTGGCCAATGAACATCCCATCCAGTATCTTCAGCCCCCTCCTGCAGATTTATACCAGTGACTCTCCAGGGTGCTTTTGCTGTCAGCCTTCCACTGACGCCTCATCCTCACTGTCTCAGCCTGTTTTTTGGACTGAGCAGTTACTGGATTCTTCAGATCTCTGGCACATAGAAAGCCATTATGAATTCTGGTGCTACAAGCCTGTTCCATGTAGACATATATCAATTTTGCTCTTCTAGAGAATGGCAACAAATCCAATAGAGAAGACTTTGAATGAAGAGTGACATTATCCTTATAAAATAAGACCAGTAACACCGTTGTGTTGAGAATTGACATGCTGTGCATAAAAATTTGAAAGCTACTGAGAGAAAGCAAGGTATCATAATAATATGTACAGAGATATTAGTATAAGAAGTGATTATATTATAGCTATATTTGAATATCCATTAGTACTTGCCAAAGAAATATATTTGCAATGTAGGAAGTGGGACAGAAATGAAAAGGTCCACTTTAAAAGGATCTTTAATACTAGAATAAAGAGAAAGATAAATGAGCAAGTTTCAAAAGAAAGAACTGGAGTTCAGTCATGGACACATAACTTTGGGACTTTTGAAATACAAACAATTACTAAATGAACAGTTGTATATCTGAGTCTAATGTACATGAGAGATTCAGAAATGTATTTGGAATTTTCAGAATAAAAATAGACCTTCAAGTGTTGAGATTATGCAGTCAAAAAGAGATAATACAGATAATGAAAACTAGGGTTCTAAAGACACCCTCAAGGCAAAGAAGTACAGGATTAAGAAAGAATGGAAACCTGAAAAAAGATACCAAAGGTGCAATTGAGAGAACAGACACAATACAAAGTCATGACAGAAATATTTTTGAAACACAAAGAAAATTATTACAGGAAAGAGGGGAAAACATCATCACAATATTATTTATAAATTTAATAAAATAATGATAACTGGATAAGCCCATTGACTGGATTTATTAATGTGGAGCTCATTAATAACTTTGTAAGATCAATCCTGATAGAACACGAGGAATAAGATGCAAGTGGAGAAAACTTAAAGGAAAACACATTAAATGAAATAAGGAAAATAAATAAGTCACAAAAATAAATCTAATGAGCATTTTATATTTTGTGTTTATATTTAAAATATTCAAAAATCAGTCGTGCATACTGTGAAACTCAGTGCAAAGTATAATACTTACCTTGGAAGTCTTCAGAATTAAGTAGACCACGAACTAATAAAATCTAAAGGGATGCAAAATAGCTTTTCTTAAAATCCTTGGATTGATACTGGTAAAAAAAAAAGCCAAGGGTAAGAAAATTTATTTATAAAAATTATTTCTAAATATGTTTGGTATATTTCCAACACCAATCCCTAGGAAGAGGTCCTGTGCAGCCACTAACCAACAAGCATCAATGTCAAATGAAATGGTCATTGAGCGCCTTACTCATTTCAAATCACTCCATTTCTTACATAGTCCTCCAATTGCTGCTCAGTTATACATTATATATTCTTTCAAAGCTAGAGGTAGTTAAGCTACAGATTCTCAAAGGTAAATTTTAATCACCCGTAGCAAGACTGCATACAGTTTTCTTGTAATGTGCAAAAGAAGTATCATGAAAATGAGAAAAACACATCAGGCATGTACAATTTTACAAAGAAAACAATTAAGCTCTAAAAATAACCTAAGACAAATGATTTAATATTCTTTTAGAGGTCTAATAAAATTTATTGTCCTAAAGCACAATATAAAACAAAACAAAGAAATTTGGACTTTGATTTATCTCTTACCTACCATGGCTATTCTGAGAAAGTCTTTTGTCTTCACTGTTTCTGTTGTACAGGATGCTACTCACAACTCCTAACTAAGGAAAGGAGAATTTTATCCAACAAAAATGAATATAGTTTTAAGTACTATTCACAACATATAAAGATGTAGCATAGAAGTACAAATTATGAATTAAACTCTTTTTTTCTGAAGCATTAAGACCAAAGAAAGAAAGAAAGAAAGAGTCAAAATCATCACTTAGAATTATTTTAGTAGAAAGAAAACATGTAACAACTGAATGTTTTTTGAAAGCATCATGAACTGGATATTATGTTATCCAAACAAGGTGGCCCCAAAACAAATTAATTATGTTCTTATTATAAAAAGTTATTCAGATTTTGGGCAGACACTTTATAAACTCTAAGTTAATCTACTTTTGAATATGATGTTGAGTCAACTCAAGAGAAATGAACATTTTCCGTGAGTATTTCAAGTTTTAGAGAAGGAAGCTGACCACTATAGAAGGCTGAATACTTCACACCTTGTTTCCTGGTTGTTAATTTATAAAGATAATAGATCCTCTTTCAAATCCCCATGTAGACTTAGAGTCTGTGAAGCCTGAATTCAATATTTACTGCTATGGAAAAAAAAATCAAGTGTCTACTTTCAAGTTTTTAATGAATTTTAAATATATACTTTCATAATAAATTGTAAGCATTAGGATGATCATTGTAAGACAGATTACAACATTCATATTCATGCATTCACTCACAAACAAGTTGAAAAAAGAAATAAAACAGAACATTTGCTTTGTATTAAAAATTCATTAGTATATTTGAAGAAATAAAATATATTCATAAGCTGTTTTAAATATTTAATGCCAAAGATTTTACTACCAAATGAATTCATTAAAGAGTAATCTTAAATTAATGTATTTTTCTTTAATAAATATGCCAAGTTTAATTATCACAATCTAAATAGTATGGAAGGTAGTAACATTAAATCCACTGTAATATTATTTTTATGTGGCATTATCTTCACTGACATAAATTTAATTAAAGTATGCATTGACAAGGACCAAATGACTTAATTACTTAACACACTATTTCACTTAATCATTGCCAAACTTAAAAATTAAGCACTTTCAAATTATTTGTTCTTTAGTTTTTTTAGAAAACCACTTAAGGGAAATGAATGAAGAAAACTCTTTAACTAGTTCATTTTTAAATTGTTTTTATGAAATGAATAGAAAATTTAAATCAACTACTTTAGAAAATGCTCAATTTTTAAAAAGATAAAAAATAAAATTCTGAATAGATCTCTAAGGGTTATTATGTTCCATAATTCTCTTTAGATTTTATATATTAATAAGCATTTGAAGCACCTCATTTTATGTGTATGCTTTCTATTTGTTTTTCATTCAATTAAAACACAATAGGAACTACAAAACTTACTTCTTGTGAATGAGCTCCATATACATATATCTTTTTCCATTTTGATATCTTGTTCCTAATTGAGTCTTTGGAGGTTAGTGAGAAATAAATGGATATTTATTAAGTATATACGTGACTAAAATGACCTATAAGTGAGTGAATGGTAAATGGTCGCTTTCTGTCAAATTTTAAAGTACAGACTTGTGTAAGGAATGAAGAGCACAAACACTGCGAATCCGACTCAGTCCGGGGATCCCACTCTAGTGCACCTCCTCCAAGCAGCAGCACGTCCACGCTGTCAGTGAGACAGGTGGCACCCTGAGGAGTGAAAATCCCTGTCAGACAGGATAATAATACATTGACTTTTGCTTAGATGTTTACTAAAATGAGAAAGGTAGATCACAAATGAAATTTTTCTTAGGTTGTTATGGTGGATGAAGAAATGGAGAGAAACTAGTGCTTTAGATACTTCTTCATAAAACACAGTGATAAAACTTGGTTACTGAGCAGTTGAATGAGTAATTAGAGGCATTAAGAGATTAAAGAAAAACTCATTAAGTATCTGTTTTCCCCTAAAATTCATGTATTATATTAGTTAGATTAAATAACTTCGCAATGTGATAATTCTAAGAAGCAGAGCTGGAGGTAGATGAATAACTCATGCGCAGCCTACTTGAAGCAAAACAATAATGATTTCATAAAAGAGGTCCCAGGAAACATAAGTGCCAGTTCCACCAAGTGAGAAAACAAGGTATCAGCTATGCAAAAGGGAAAAAGCCCTCCTCTCACACCAAACCTATTAATGCATTAGTCTTGGACTTTCTGGGCTCCAGAACTGTGAGAAAACGTGTGCTGTTTATCAGTTCCCAGTCTCAGGCTGTCTCTTACAGCAGCTGAACAGATCATTGGGGACCTGGAAAAGTTATTTGTGTTGGAGAGCTTGCAGCCCCATGAAAAAATGGAAAAGGAAGTGCTGGTGGGCAAGACACAATAGGAAGCACTCAAGTGCCCTTGAATATTCCTCAGTGTGGAGGAAATGACCCCTCCCCCTTCTTACTATACAAATGCAAAATGGTCACACATTGACTTCTAGGAGGGACTGGTCCCCCCTCCAAAAAATCAGGAAGTGACTAGGAACAGCCTGCCATTTCCTAGAGGCTGGATACAAGAGAACAAAGGATACAAGGCAGAGTACGAGAAACAGAACCCTACTCTGAAGACAAGCTGAGGCCCTTCATGCTGATTTTTACCTGTGGTTGCAATTTATCTGGTGGTGCTTTTTGCTAGAGTTAGGACAAGCTAAACCCTCCTTGCTGTAACCGAACTGGCAACTTAACAGTGTTGTTTTGTTGGAGTGGTAATTATATTCTCAAATTGCTCTTGTACTATTTTTTACTACTTTACTTTAATTATCCTTATTTCTGGCGTGTTTCAGTTTCATTTTGAGGAATGAGCCTCAATTTCTAAATAAAAAATGTACCACTTCAGCAAGTTTTCTTCCCTTGTTGAATCAGGACCAAAGAATAATGTTTTCATTATGATCAAAAGAGAAAAAGGTGACATGGTAAGGAGAATGTAGTGTTTCCAAGTTTCAAAATAGTATTCATATATATAGTTTAGTTTTTTTAACACAGGGTCTCACTTTGCAGTCCAGGATGGCGTTGAACTCAGCCTCCAAATCAGAAATCCTTCTACCTTTACCTTCCAAGTGCTGGAATTACAGGTGTGAGCCACCACATCCTGCATTGTGGTATGTAGTTACTGAAGATTAACCTCCAGACCTTGTGCTTACAAGGCAGGCAACAGAACCACTGAGCTAAATCCCCAGCTCTCGAAATAGTATATTTTGAAGACTGAAAATAATAAGTAGATATGTCTCATAGAAATTGAAAGGAAGAGTTTTTAAACCTTAAAATATTAAGTCTAATAATAAAGCATTGTTTTTGATTCACATTGAAGTAATGCTTGAAGTACTCGTGAATAAATTAATAATATTCTGACTTTCTTTTTATTCTTCAAAGCTGTCAAGATCTTTTTTATGTTTGAGCCTTTATATGAGTGTATTCTCTGCATAGAATCCTCTTGTCATATCTCTTTAGCTGGTATCTTTTTATCATCAAACCTCAACTGAAAGGCCACTTCCTTTGCATGACCTTCGCAGAACTTTGCATTTATATGCAAAGCACCTTTCGTATGGATTTTTCAAAACCCTATGAATTTTTCTTATTACAATTATATTTTTCCTAAAACAATAGACAAAAAACTTATAAGTTTGTAGTGATAGAGAATTGCAAAATCAATGCATGAGAAAAATAAAACTTGAACCAAGGCACTGTGCATCTTAATATGTGCTCTTAGCCACAAAACTGTGGTTAAATTCTTCGGGATGTTTTAATTTTTTTTTTATCTTACAATGCATAATCCCTGAAACCATCTTAAGTGTTTCTTCCTCTTAGAGAGAGACTCTGTCCCAAAAGATGAAATGTTAAATGCCTAGATCTTCAATGGAAGTATGAAACTAAACAAGTCTACACAAACCAAGCAGGGAAGAAATTTGTCTTCAGTTGTATTAATCTATGTATTTGCTGCTTTTGTACCATAGGATTTGCAGACCTTTCTAGTGAGTTGGAATGTACATACCAATCCCTTGGTTTTACAGTTAGCTGTATAATATCCTGTTATTAATGTGATATTAATGGTAGTCACTTAACCAAAGGCAAAGCAAACTCCCATATATTCCTCTGCTTTCACAGGGGAAAGGCCTGGTGAGCTCAGTTTGCTCTTTCAATGGACAGAACCAGCCAAGATGAATCTGATGGTCTGCTAATCTGTATACTCAGAATGTCCATTAGTATTTTATGTCACTGGACTTTGATTGGTCTCTACAATATAGTGTTTATTGTGGCAAGAGCTGACGGTATCACAACAGAGGTTCTGCCCTTACAAACACTTGAAAGTGTGTGGCATTGTCTTTGCAATAAGCCACAGGAGTTGAATAGGTGATTAGAAGAGAAAATATCAAAGAAATCATGTTAGGAGGATAAAAGATTGGAGAAATGTCCATTTTAATGATCAAATATTTCTTAAAACTGTCATATGAGTTATTTACAGTATTGAAATATACTTGATGAATTTTGGAAAAAATAAGAAAACCACTCAAGAAAATAAAATACAGAGAGTTTGAAATTTGCCCTTTAATTGATGAAATAAAGACTCAGTGTAAAAGATGAATTCAAAAAATTGTGAAATAGAAAATGCTCAATGTAAAATAAGGTGAAAGGGGACAATGTTGAGATTGTAACAAAAAAGTAAGGAAACAAATTTTATGTATATGGGGGGGTGGTAGGGTGGGTAGGGCTATGGGAAAAAATGAGAAT
>PVIR01018355.1:0-33518 GCA_004026965.1 Petromus typicus | reverse complement strand
CATTCAACACTTTAAAACACTTCTGCAGCTTTTTTTTGTTACAGTAATTTTACATTCAATCCTCATTTGAGTGAAAGGACAAAAGGAGATTCCCATAAGCCTTTGCCCCACATTACCAACATCCGGTTGATGAGCCAGCATTGGAACATCATTATCAGCCAAACTCCACCCCTGGTGTTGTATGTTCTGTGGACTTAGACAGATGCATAATGATGTTTCTGCCATGATACTGTCCCTTAGATTCATTGCCCTGAACCCCCTGTGCCCCACTTATGCTTCCTTTCCTCTGCTCCCCAACCCCCTTCAACCACTAATCTTTTATTTGAACTTTTCCAGAATATCAGAGCATTGGGAACACACAGTTGTAGCCTTCTCAAATTGGCTGCTTTTGCCTCATAATATTTATTTATGTTCCCTCAATGTCTTTCCGTGGCTTGGTAGCTCATTTGAATCATACTCCACTGCCTGCATGTGCAACAGCTTATCTACCCAGTCACCCTCTGAGGGACATCTCACTTGTTTCCTCCTCTTGAGCGCTGTAAACAAAGTTGTGAACCCTCAGGTGGTGAGTGTGGTGGTGGACGCCTCGAATCCCTGCACTCTGGGTTCCTGAGACTGGAGGATCGAGCCCAGCCTGAGCAACTTAGCAATTTGGAGACAGAGTCTTGGGGAAAAAAAAAAGATACACACACACACTCACACACACACAGTCCCAGGGGGTGTTACCCATACTCCCAAAAAATAAAGATAAAAAATGATGTGCCAGTGCACATAAGTCTTCAGCTCAAAATTTGAGTCAATTCTGTGGAGCCCAGTCGCTGGTCTGAATGTAACTGTAAGCTGAGAGGTGTGCAGACCTGCCCAACTGTCTTGGAGACAGCACGTCTCCCACAGCCCTGAGTGGAGTCCCTTTGCTCCGCGTCACGGCTGGCCTTGGTGTCTGCCATTGCTGCAATTCTAGGTGGCGCCCAGAGCGTCTCACTGTTGTTTTAACTTACAGCCCCCAAGAGCATCCAATCCTGAGCACCTTCCCCTCTGCTCATTGGTCATCTGTCTCCCTCAGTGAACTGCCTTTTCAGGTCTTTTGCTTATTTTTAAGTTAGGTTGTTCATTTTCTTACTATTATTTTGGGTAGCAATCTTTTACTAACTGTCATTTGCAAATATTTTCTCCCAGTATAGGCTTGTCCATAGATTACTTTCTAATCATACACACACACACACACACACACACACACACACACACACACACACACACACAAACACACACACAGATGTTCTTCAGATTCAGTGCAAATCATTCAGCATGAACCTTGACACCTTGAACGCCCCTAACATCCAGGGATCCTATGATTGTGATTTCCCTGGGCCCAGGGCACAGTCTCCTCCCTACTCCCTTTGGCCACTGACTCAAGAATGCGGGGCTTTGGCCCGGTCACCCAGGGGACTTTGCTTTGGTCCTGGGAACAGAGGAGAGGAGGACGGAAGGAAGGGCCGCTGGCAGGAGTGTTGTGAAGACGAGGCAGGAGGGGTCTCCTCAGCCAGCTCTTTGGGGCCGCCCCCACCACTCCCTGGTACCTGCCAGCCTGTGCCAGCTGGAGACTATCTGAGATGAAGAAGAATGGGGTGAATAGCACCGTGAGCAGTGAAGGGGACTTAAGGGACAAAGCCTGAGTCCAAGGAGCCCTAACCCACTGTATCCCTCATCTCCATTCCTGCCTCTGGGCTATGGGCTGCTTTTCATCTGTGTGTGTGTGTGTGTGTGTGTGTGTATTTTTTTTTAAAACAGGGTCTTATTTTGTAATTCAGGCTGGTCCTGAACTGAACTCAGCCTCAAACTCAGCAATCTTCGTGTCTCTGCCTCCCAAGTGCTGAGATTACAGGCATGAGCTACCATGCCCAGCACTGTAGTGTGTGGTACTGATTGCTGCTGGGTTGAGTCTCCACACCTGGCTCTGTAGTATATGATTACTGGGGACTGAACCTAGGACCTTATGCTTGCAAAGTAGGTACCAGAACCACTGAACTAAATCTTCAGCCTTTTGTGTTTATTTTTTAAGCAAAAAAAAAAAAAAATTATTGGTACATTTCAGATATATGTAATGATAACACTCATCATAGGGAACTTACACCTGTGCATGACACAGCCGGCTTCTTCTTTTCATCTTTGTGTATGCAACTCCTAGGGCTGAGGGCTGGACCAGACGAAGGTCAAGAGGCCACTATGTGAGTGACTTCATGATTTAAAAAACAGTAGTGTTTTCATCTAACAAGGACAGCTGCCCCCAAATGCCTGCTCTGAGGGTCTCCATCTCCTGTCTTCAGCCCTTAGACTTAACCTCATCATTTTGCAAGCTATCTGCTTGTGCAGATGGGACAATTTCAGTCCTACCCTCTTAGAATTACTGTGACCACTAAGTGAGTCAATACGCATGGGTTTGCCTGACATAGAAGTGCTGCTTGCTTGCTACTGTCCTTACTCCCATGCGATGAGTCCAGGTGTCGAAGCCTGGGCTGAGCTGACTCTGTGTTTAACAAGTTCAAGTCTCTGGTTTCAATGTCCAGCACTCAAAGAAAAAGACCTGGGTGGGGTGAAAAATTGGACCCTGAATAGAATGGAATAGTGAGTCTGTCTGGATGAGGCAAGGCCAGGTAAGAGAGGAACGAGCCGAGGAGAGGAGGCTGCTATCAGGGATGACTACAAGGCGCCCTGAAATGAGCTGCAGAGGTAAAGAGGCTGCAGCCCTGGGCACTTCGCTTCCATTTGCAAGGCTGATTTGTTTAAATTTGGTTGAGCTGGGAAGGTCCCAGAGAAAAGGCCCAGTTCTCACTCACCGGGAGAAGTCACGTGGCTCGCCCAAGTGGAGCAGAGGCCCTTACTGCCCCTTCCCCCGACCCTGCTGTAGCCTGAGATCCCTGGGGAAGAGGGCAGATGGAAAAGGGCACAGTGACAGGTGGGGGGCAGCTGGGGGTGGCGGGAGGCTTCAGGAAGCTCAGCTTGGCTTTAGCATCTGACAGCCTGAAGGCTTCCACAGGTGTCCACGAAGCCAGCTGTTTCTGCAGAGGATACAGATCTGCTGAATAACCCTCCTGAGTTTGTCCCTGTCCCCAGACACGTGTCTGAGAGGTCTGCAGGGAGGCAGGGACAAAGCTGAGCGGCAGGGTTATCAGAACAGCACCTCGGGAGCCAGGCTGCCTGGGGACGGTGGGTGCAGAGACACACTGTCCTCTCCCTCCGGAGCCCCAGCACGGTCCTGTGTTCACCCGGTAGGCTGGAGGCTAAACCCCTTCCTGCTACCAAGGGCTGGGGAGGAGCCTGTGGTCTCTGTCTCAGCCCTCGCTCCTGTCTCCCCAGAGATGTGAGGCCTCCATAGAAAGGCCACTGTGAAGTCTGGGGCCACCTGCTGCCTCCCCTAGAAGAGGCAGATGGATGCTGGGATGGGGTGGGAGACACACTCTGCCCATGACCTTCGGGGATCCCTACACTCCCCTTTCCCTTCCCTCTCCCCTGCTCCTGTGCAGTAGGTGGGCAGTCTCATGTCTGGCGTGCAGACTGCGTAGACAGACGGTTGAAGTCTGTGTTCATGCCTTGCCCTCAGCCAACACAGGTACAACCCTGGCTGGGTGGCCTGCAGGGGTGTAGGAGGAGCACTGCTTTGGAAAACCACAAACAGACTGGGGTAAAGAGGGCAAACCAGAACCCAAAGTGTCTCTGGATTGCTCGGGGCTGGCAGGAGTATGGGAGAGGCAGGGGAAGCCAGAGAGGAGAAGCGCCTGTCTCCATCTCGAGGGACCCGACAGGGATGGGAATTGGGCAGCTGCTGCCACTCAGGCCACACAGCCTGCATCAGGGGGTGAGGGGACCAAGAGTGTCATATTGTATTTTGAGGTGCCAGAAACACTGAACATCTGACAGGACACAGAAAAGAAAAAAATGTGTGTCCGGGTCCTCTGGGTCCTTGTATTCAAGGTGCAGTCCACAGGGCAGCAGCACCCTTAGCATCATCCAAATTCTTCTTTAAAACAGCAAACTCGGGCCCTCTGCAAGGTGCAGTCCAGCAAGTAATCCCCAGACCTGCTGCAAGGCCAAGTATGGGCAGAGCAGTCTAGAGTCCAGAGCGGCTGGCACTGCCAGGCCCATCTGTGTCTTCGCGCGTGGATCCAGCCACCTCGGTGACCGGCCCTGGCTTGGAGCCAGGCCCAGGAAGCTTCCCTGCCCTGTGACCAGACAGGCCTGGCTCTCCCAGAAGCTCAAGTGATACACAGAGCACCTGGCGCTGGTCACTGCCGAGTGACTCCAGGGCAGCCTGGCTCAGAGAAGAGAACCCACAGCAGGTACCGGGCAGCTCAGGGCAGGTTATTTCAGCATTGGAGGCAGAGCCCCCACTGATGGGGGCCCAGGGAAGCGGACAGATACACAAGGCTGCGCTTGCCACCGGGCTCACGAAACCCTGCTTCCTTCCAACCTGATGCTGCCCAAGGGCCTGCTTCTCCATGTCCCAAGCCAGGGGCCCCAGGGCTAGGACAGGACCTCTGAGATCTGAAGCCAGTGGGGGCCAAGGGGAAGGGTTTATTTCCGATCTTCGCAGGCCATCTGCGGTGCAGCAAACCCACAGGCTTTGGGGCGCTAATGCGTGCGGGTTCCGTGCCTGCCTCACGCGGATGATGAGATGCTGTGACCGCGGTGAGCAAGTGGCAAGTGTGGCTTGCAGTAAGTGGGCTGTAAACATTTCCTCTGGCTGTGGAGGAGGGGAGCCCACCAGCTAATGTGGCAAGTCCAGGAATGGTCTCCAAAGGCGCCCGTGTCCGAGTGTGTAGACCCTCTAAAAATGGTGGAGGAGACTCTGCGGATGATCTGAGATGTTTGCTTTTGTGGTACTCGGCATTGAACCCAGGGTCTCTGTGCTGAGCTATATCCCAGGCATTTTTTAACTTTTTGTTTTGAGATGAGGCTTCACTGAGTCACTAAAGTGCAGAGCCTGGGCTCAAAATTTGATGTTCCTGCTTTAGCCTCCCAGTGCTCTGGGATCGCAGCCATATGCACTATGCCAACCCCAAGTTAAGGGGTTTTAAATGGGGAGGACACAGCAGGTTATCTGGCGGGCTCCCTGTAAGCCCGGGAGCCCTTACAAGAGAGGCCAGAGTATAGAATCCAAGTGGATGCGGGCATGAGAACAGATCAAAGGGGGTGATTTGAAGACATTAGCCCTGGCTTAAAGGTGAAGTCACAGCTATAGAATTCAATAGCCTCTAGCAGCCTTTGAAGGCAAAGAAGTGGATTCTTCACCAGCACCGTCAGGAGGGACCCAACCCAGGCTGGGCACAGTAGCATAAGCCTGTAATCCCAGCCATGCAGGAGCCCGAGGCAGGAGGGTCACAATTTTGAGTCAATCTTGGCCAGTGTAGTAAGATCTTCCCTTAAAAATAAGAAGGGCCAGGGCTGGGGAGTTAGTTCAGTGGTTCTGGCACCTGTCTTGCAAGCGCAAGGACCCGGGTTTGATCCCCAGTAACCACATACCATACTGGGTGTGGAGACTCATGCCCAGCAGCAAACAGTACCACATACCACAGTGCCGGGCGTGGTGGCTCCCGCCTGTCATCCCAGCACTCGGGAGGCAGAGGCAGGAGGATTGCTGTGATGTGAGTTTGAGGCTGAGCTCAGGGCCAGCCTAAACCACAAAGCGAGACCCTGTCTCAAAAAAAAAACCTAAAAAAAAAAGAAGGGCCAGAGATGTAGTACAATGTGAAGGCCCTGGGTTCAGTCCCTAATACAGAAGAAAACAAAAAACAAAACCCAGGACACAATCCAAAGAGTCCGCTCTAGACTTATGACTGCCAAAGGAGCACAATAATACATCTAGGTTGTGGTAAACTACAGATTTTATTTTGCAGTTCATTACAGCAGCGACAGGAAACTAATACACTTGGGCTTGCCAGCAAGAAGCCAGTCCTGCAGAGCCAAAGCCCGGGGCAGAAAGGAGGTTGAAGGGGAGTTTAGTAGACAGCTAGGCAAGGACTGAGCCTGTGATGAGAGAGGAGGCCTGGGCAGAGTGCTCAGCCTGTGACCTCACCCTTGGCCAGCCACAGAGGCCCTGGCACTGGGCGCCTGTCAGCTCTCGGTTATATGCTTCACTAGGCTAGAAAGGGATCTCTGCATAGCCAGTCCCGAGGCAAGGCTGGGGGTGGCGAAGGCCAGAGCCAGGGCAGTACCAAGCCAGCTCAGGGGCTGCAGAGGACGCACAGGAAAGGGAGCCCTCGCTAGGTCTGTCTTTAATCTCTCTTCCTGTACACAAGAAACTCCTGCGCCCCTTCCCTTCCTCTTTCCCCTTCTCTATCTCTGGGGTCTCCTAGGTTTTGGGGGTGGGGGGCAGAGGAGGAGACACTTTGGGCTAGAAAATGAGGATGAGGTCACACTCGGCACAGTAGCAAGCAGTGGGGTAACCAAGGGCAAATCGGCTTCGTCTCTCCAAACCTGTCTTCTGCTCTGGAGATGAAGGTGGTGATGGTCTTCACTGCACCATCTTATAGTAATGACACAATGAAGGTAAGCACACTGTCTGGAAAAGGGTAGACTCTCCGCATGCAGCCAGTCTTTGCATTATCCTACATACACAATGCTCCGCCCACAAATACAAAATAAAGTTGATCTTCCTCCTAGGTGCTGAGTTCCTCAGGAGAATATGCATGCTATGTTCACATCCTCAACATCACTGCACATACTCCTATGTGTTAGGAGATGAAGATGGCCAGCCCTGGCAGTGCACACCTGCGGTCTCAGCACCTGGGAGGCAGGTGGGTCAGACAACATCCACACCAACAGGGGGGATGTCGGGGTGTATTTTGGGAGGGGTGGAGCGTGGTTTGCTCTTGTGTACTTGATGAAGGTCCAGGGAGAAACCCAGGCAGACACTTGCAGGAGAGGGGGAGGAGGAGAAGCGGCCACGGTGGCCGCACTTGGGACAGCAGAGAATGGAATGGGAGGAAGGAAAGCGACAGTAAAGAGGTCCTAGATGGGGTGCGGGGTTGTGAGGATCTGGAGGCCACAGCTAAACGCTATGGCTTTTCCTCCGGCTGGGGGAGCCATGGGAAGGGCCCAAGCAGAGGAAAGACATCCCCTGACTTCCCTTAGAGTTGGTCGCCCTGGCTGCTTTGGGGGCTGGAAAGTGGGGGTCCAGGACAGTAACACAGGCTAGAGCCGGGGTTGGAAGAAATAGTTAAGAAGGCTGCACTATGAAGGCAGTACTGATAAGGTTTGCTGATAGAGTAAGCGTGGATGGGCGAGAAAGAGAAGTCAAAGATCACTCCAAAGTTTTTGTTTTGTTTTATCTGAGCAACTGGAGGAAAGGAATTTTTTTTTTTTTTTTTTTTTTTTTAGATTTAGAAAGGTCTGGGAGGGTGGTGGGGAAGTGTGAGCATGTTGAAAACCATCCTGTTTGAAAATTGCAAGGTCAAAATTGACCAGGACTTCCTGCCTACAGACTTTAAATTTGACTCTAGTCTTCACCTGTGATAACAACAAAAACTCAATAGCCCCACATGCTGTAATGCTTCAAAAAAAACTACACCAAATCTGTCCATTCTCAAGAACTATTACTAACATCTGCCTTGCCCCACAAAATCCTCATCTACATAACTTCTCTAAAACTATTGTTAGTGTGCCCTTGCCTTGCCAAATTTTTTTAAATATAGATAATAAAAAGTGTGACAGGCTAAGGTCTGGGGTCCTTGCCCCCCAAAATAACATAAATCAAGCCCAAGCTCAGTTTCTCTAAGTCTCATTCTGCCTAATTATTATTTCACCGTGTACAGTCAACTCACAAAAACCAAAACATAATACAAAAGTTCTAGTTAAGTCCCCTTCCCCTGTTTACCACATGAGGCTTAATTACAGATGTCAGGCAGAATCAGCCACAGGCTGCCCAGGCATAGGGTGAAAACAGTGCTCGGGGTGTCTGTGAGGTGTTTCTGGGTGCAGCAGGCTGAGGAAAGGCAGGCGGGCTCCCCATGGGGGCGGGCCTCGCCTAATCTGGCAGAGCCCTGAGCAGAACAGAAAAGGCTGAGTAAGAGACAGCGCTCTCCGCCGGCTCTGGGCTGGAGAGAGGTCTTCTCCCGCCTCTGGACTTGGACTTCAACCATCACGCTATCTTGGGTCTCCGGCTTGCTGGCTACAGGTCTTGGGACTTCTCAACTTCCATAATTATGAGCGCCAATTCCTCCTGATAAGTCTCTGTCTCCGTCTCTCTGGAGATGATAGATAGACAGACAGATAGACAGACAGACAGACAGATAAATGATAGATATAGATCATCAATAAGTAGATAGTTTTTTTTCTCTAGAAAACACAAACGAATTATTGAGGGAGCTAGTTCATTATTGGTTATGCTCAGGGTGGGAGGAGCAGTAGCAGGGAGAGGAGATCTTAAGGGAATATGAACCGAAGAACTGAACGGGATTCGAGTCTTCCGAATATGCCCTCCTCTCCCTAGGACGCTTGCGGGCTTCAGCTTTGCGTCCTTCTCAGCCTGCCCTCTCTCCTGTTTGGGAGAGGTTGCCTAATGCCCCTTTTCTCCACCTTTGCAGACCTCTGACAGCAGAGAAGCCCACTGAGAGTGGGCAGAGGCCCTGGGCAGGGGCTCAGGCTGGTGGGGAGAGCCCTGGGCAAGGAGAGCTGGCTCGTTTCTCTGTCCCTCGCATGCTGCTCCACAGCAAGCCTCGCTGCCGACTTCTCTCGGGGCTTGGACACCCCTACTGATAAGAGGACGGGGGCCAGCAGGACAGGGAGGTGGCACGGGTCCTGCAGCTGGCGGCTGGCGGCTGGGGCACGCACTCTGTCGAGCTTCATCCACCCTCTACACATTAGGGAGCATGCCTTACTGCCCTACAGGATGGCTGAGCACAAGAGGTACCCGTCCAGTCCCTGGTGCCGAGTGAAAATGGCAGCAGAAAACAAGTCTTTCACTCTCCTCTCGTGTCGCAGCCAGCCTCTCTCTTTGTGAGAGATCATTTTACCCCCTGTGCCTCTCTTGTCCTTCAAAAGCCAAATTTACTATGGAGGTGGGCAACCAGGGAATGGTTGCCAAGGGCAGGGCTTTCAGAAACGCTGCCTGTTGCCTAGGAAACTGCCCCACTCCGGTCCCCCGGGGTCCCAGCGGTCGATGGGTCCGGACGCCATCTGCTGGAGACAGCGCCACACTGCATCGGAAGCACCGAGGCCGGGAGTCCCGCAGCCGGGGAGTCGGGAACACCCTTCAGGCCACCCTCGCCTCTCCCGCCCATCTTGCGGAGACTCGCTTTGCTCCTTTTCTCCCCAGGTCTTCCCAGAGACCAAACACGTAAAAAAGTCTGGACACTGTGGACGACGAGGGAGCAGAAGTCATGTCCTTCCCCATGTTGAGAAGACAGGGAACAAGGGTTCGCAGGAAGTCCCTCCCTTTAATTGATTTCCCGAAGCTCCAGATCCGCAGTGCAGACGCGCCTTTGGCTGCCCACCGGCCAGTGCTGCACGGGGCGGAGGAAATGTTAGCGTTGGGTTGGGAGAGTGACAAGTGGGGTCACAGCCAGGTCCTCATCCCCCTGCCGCTCCCCTCCTTCCGAGCCGCTCAGCTCCTGTGCCCCGCCTCACACTCTTCCTCCGTGGGTAGCATCCTTACCCCCTGAGGTGCTCGGATCAGCCTTCCTCATGCGAGAGAGAAGCAGACAGACGCCTGCAGGAAACCAGGGCTCCTAAGCTGATCCCGCCTGAGCCAGCTCTTGCCCTCAGCCACCGAGGTCCTGTGAGGTGGGGAAGGAAGCACAATATCGGAAGTGTGGGTTCAGGAGACAGTAGCTGGGCGTGCATACGCCTGTAATCCCAGCACTTGGGAGGCTGAGACAGGAGGATCACACGTTCGAGGCTAGCCTGGGCTACATGGTGAGATCCTCTCCCCAAAAACAGCACAGCAGGGGAAGCCGCTGCCTTGTTAGGTCACCAGGTTCTCTAAAGGGAGGTGTGGGATGGGAGAGAGCTGGTCTACCTGCCACAGGCTAACAGTGCACCTTGCTATCCAGAGACCCCTGCCTGCCGCTACTGGGCCAGACACCGGATCTCCTCTCAGAAGCTGATGCTACCGATGGGTTTAATGAGCAGGAGCACGGGGCCCAAGGTCTCCTGAATCCTGACTTCACCCATCTCCCCTCCTGAGCTGAGCCACAAGTTAACTGAGAGGAAGTTAACAGTGGTGACTTCCACATCCTGTAGGGGAGCCCAGCCCTGATACCCAATGTGTGGCTAGGTACTTGGATCCTGACACTGTCCTCTGACCAGATTCCCTACCTCCAAATTCAGGCTGGAGGTGAAGGGGCTGCCGAAGGTATGGGGAAGTAGGTAGATTTTGTCCCTCAAACTTCTAGTAAGGTGGTCTGTGTATAAGGCTGGCTTGGAGTCCGTACCTTACAAATCAAAGAGGATCCGAAGCCAGGTGTGGTGGTACATGTTTGCGATCCCTGCACTCGGGAGGCTGAAGCAAGAAGATTACTGCAAATTCAAGGCCAGCCTGAGCAACATACGTGACTTCAAGGTCAGCCTTAACTACATAGCTAGACCTTGTCTCAAATAAAACCAAATAAAAAAAAAAAAAGTCAAAGGGGATCCTGAAAGCATGAGAGGCTCAGTTAAGGGCAAGAGAAGGACCTGTCGGCCGGGAAGTTAGCTCAGTGGCTCCTGAGCCTGCCTTGCAAGCGCAAGAGCCCAGGTTCGATTCCCCGGTAACCACATACCATACTGGGTGTGGAGACTCACCCCAGCAGCAACCAGTATCACATACCACAGTGCCGGGGGTGGTGGCTCACGCCTGTAATCCCAGCACTTAGGAGGCAGAGGCAGGAGGATTGCTGTGATGTGAGTTTGAGATTGAGCTCGGGGCCAGCCTGAACTACAAAGCGAGACCCTGTCTCAAAAAACCTAAAAAAAAAAAAAAAAAGAGAGAGAGAAGGACCTGTCTCTTCCCAGCCACCCTCTGGGGACCCCTCTTCTTCCCCAACCCCACTCCAGGTAAAAGAGAGGGCAGAAAATGGAACTGGGGCAGCCAGGCTACCCAGCTGAAGTGCTGGCCTTTCTTCCCCTGCAGATGTCTGACTATTCCCCTAGTCACTCAAGTTGAGAGGGGTCTCAGAGGGCTGGTCTGGGTCTGTCTCAATTCCTGGCCGTCCATGCCTGACAGCCCTATTTTTTACCCGCTGAGCAGGGGGGAAGGTGGGAGCATAGGTGGGCTGCCCACTGCTCCCCTCTATCTGTCCCCTGTGTCCCAGAGATGGCCCCACCGCTCCCCACCACTGTGATGCAATGTGACTCCCCCACTCCATCCTCCTGCCCACCCAGGTCCCAGCCCCACTTCTCCTGCCCTTGTAGGTCTTCCTGGCTTGTCTATGCCCATTGCAGGACAGGTTTGGGCTGCTCAAGTGCTGTGGGGACCTGGGGCACGGGCCGGCCACCCCTGGGGCTGCATGCCATCTCTGGGTGGCTCTACCTTTGTGCTGATGCTTGTGCCCATGAACAGGGCAGCATGGCTTGGCACTGATCTGTGACAGCCTGGAGGAGGCTACCCTGGACTGCATAGCCTGGGTGAGTGTGCTAGGGAGAGGGTAAGGGGCACCTGGGACACATAAACCCGGCTGCACTCCAGGTGGGCATGAGTTTCTGCCGACTAAATTTGTTCCAAATGTGGCTCTGGGCTGCTTCTGCGTATGCACTTCATATGGTTTTCCTGCCAAGGGCACTTTCCCCTGGTCCCACTGGGGTGTCCCACCGTGAGCAGTCTGATCTGTCCTCAGCTGCCACTCCTCTGGACAATGAGGGCAAACAGATGAATTTACTGGGCACCCATAACCTTCCCTCCATTTTCTAACACAACCCCTGCGTAATGAGGCCAAGAGGAGGGCACTGGGGCACAAGAGTTGTGTTCTATAACATGTACTCTGGAACAAGTCTCAGAAATCTGAAATTTCATCCTAATCATGGATTCCATCTGTGATAGTGACTGTCAAACTTTGGCATATGAGAGCGAGGGCTGGGCACCCACCCAGCGCTGAGCCACAAGCCCATTCACTCCTGTGAGCCTGGGTCCCTGGGGTCTTCACCAGCTCTCTGGGTATTCTGACGCACACCCGAGTCTGAGGCCACTGCTGTAAAACCTCCTAAGCCAGGGACAAATGAGCACTAACACCCTTCGAGTGTCGGGGTACCCTATCCTGCTTCCTGTTGAACTCAGGACCTTCAGTCTGCCAAGCAGATGCAGGTGGCACTGAGCTAAACGGCAGGCCCCAGTTCTACTGACAGATTGGCTGTAGTTCAGAGGAAGCCCTCCCTTTGGTCTACTCCCCTCCTTAACTCAGGGTGCTCTAGGATTTAAAAACCCGAGACCTTTCCTCTCCCAACTGCTGGTTATTCTGCTTCCTGAAACAGTTTTCTAAGCCAGGGTGTGAGACAGGCCGTGAGATATGGCTGCAGTTTGGTCCGCCTTCCCTCAGCCTTCCTAGCTCTTGAATCAGGCATCCTTCGACGTGGATGTCCCAGATCTCCCAGGCCTAGGGCAACGAGCAGCCTGTCTGCCAAGCTGAGCACCAGGGCCCAGGGCAGGGCCTGTGGTGCACGGGGACAGCGAGAGCTCACCTACTCTGCACGGTACCTTTGGGTGTACCACAGCCCACAGGTGGTGGTCAGGGCCACCACCACCATGCCGTCTTCTTGCCCGGGCTCTGCCATTCAGTGTTTCAAGGATGTGGCGGTGCTCCTGGAACCCACAATGCCACTGCCTGGCTGTAGGGCCTGCTGGCTCAGCCCTGGTAGACCTCTTGCCACATGCCCACCTGCACCTTCAGGTAATGCAATGCCCTCTTCTCTGCCTTGGTTCTGGCAGGGCTCTAGTGCACCCTTAGGAGAGGCACTGACCACACAGAGAGTGACAGGCAGACGGGGTGGCTGAGACCTGCTTCATTTATTCAGATTATTTAATATACAATGACGCAATGTGACCCCGAAGTGTGCAAAGTTAAAGCCTTCAACTGCAGCTGAGAGGAGAGGGCAGGACTGGTACACCTGGGGATGGTGGGAAGTCAGGAATGATGGGCAGGCGGCCACCATGGGGCAGCCTTCTCCTCAGGTCTGGAGGTGGGGACATGGCCTGAGGAGCAGGGCCTAGGTAGCCTCCGGCCAGGGGAAGGGGGCAGAGACCTTCCCCATGGCCGAGGTCAGGAGCCCAGAGTGCCTGCCACATGGCTGAGCGGGCATAGCCCAGAGAGGGGCCAGAGGCAAGGCCAGGAGAGCACCATTTCCTAGGGGAGGGTGGCGGGGAGAGAGGTGCCCTACAGGAGAAGCCAGGAGGGACCACCTGTCCTGGGCGGGAGCTGGGCAGAGCAGGCTGCAGCAAGAGAAAGACCTGAGGCAGGCACAGGGCCTGGGAGCGCAGGCTGTCTAGGCTCCGGGGGCTGAAGAAGGGACAGCCCGGGGCTCCCGGGCAGCCCTAACTTGGTGGGGGTGCCCAGAGAGGCTGCAGTACCCTCAGGGCCTCCTCTCCTCTCTCACAGAAAGGAGCTAGGGAACCCGTAGTGCAAATCCATGGACCACTCAGTTATGGAGGGAGGCTGCATCCCCTCCACCACCGCGGCCGCCGCCGACATCCTCAGTACAGCCGCTTCTCGAAACTGTGGAGACAAAAGCGGGTATGTGCACCGTGTTCTGTTCCCAAAATCCCTCGCCCGGGACCCCCAGCGTTGGGGGTGGGAGAAAGCAGAAGGTGGCCCTGGGCCTCTGGTCTCCACCTTCCAGGGCTCCCTGAAGAACCAGGCCAGGTCCAAGATAGCCATGCTCCTTGTACCACTGTCACACCTAAGTGGGCCGTCCTTGGCACTGGGGTGGAGAGACGGCGCAGGAAGGCAAGGCCACCCTCAGACAGGCTGACCCTCTGCTGCCCTGTCTCCACCCTGCCCCAAAGTACGGTGGCCCTTGTGGTCACTGGAGCCTCACTCATCCCAAACGGGGATTTGTGTTTTGGCTGGAGGAGGGGCCACAGCTGGCCATGGTGCTGGGGCCAGGGAGGCGCAGTCCCAGGGCTCACCCTACGATTCAACCTCAGCGCCGCCCCAACCCAAGGTCCACTTCCCAGCCCCGGCCCACCCAGGCTGCCCCTGCTCTACTCTAAGCTTGGCCCGGGCAGCGCAGTTACTTACACGGCACAAAGGTATAGCTACGGGAGGGTGGGGCAGAAAGAGACACAGGTTAGACGCCCGTCTGTGCCTGGGAGACGGGCCCTCTCGACCAGGCCGGCCACATGCCTGCCACTACTGCTGCAACTAGCTCTGCTCCCACCCGCAGTTGCCCCAGCGGCAGCCCTGGCATCTGTCTCTCTGCCTTTCTCCCACTGGAAGCTTTGTGTCCTCATCTTTTGCCTGCCTGCCTGGGGCCACCACCAGCAAGAGCCCAGCATCACCAGCCACCAGCCACCAAGCCTTCTGAGCAAGCGAGGGCTGGGGAGCCCGGTGGGACTTGTGGCCACATCTCCCGTGCTTCAAGCAATGCCCGAGGAGAGTGGGCTGGCTGCCCGGGGCTACAGGACAAGGTTCTGGGCTGGCTGGGCCCTGGAGGATGGGGTAAGGGGTCCATCACCCTGGTGCAGGGTCCCTGGGCCCCAGAAGTCAGCTTGGCCCCTGCACCCTGGTCTGCCTGCCCAGCCCAGCGCCAGCCGGCCAGGGTGAGCCGGCTGCCCACTTACGAGTGCAAGCTGTGCACACCGCCCTCGATCTGGGCTGACATGGTCCGCTTCTCGAACTTGAGCTCCCCTGAGTACATCATGGACCTGGCGGGCAGGTGGGTGAGCGGGTCAAGTACCCAAGTGGAGAAGAGACACAGACAGCAAGCAGGAGCGAGGAGCTCCCGAGGGCTCCCCTTCTGCCTTCTCCAGCCTCAGCTCACCGCAAGACGGACAGGCTGCGGGCCCCGATGTCCTGGCAGCCATGCTGGATCCCAGCTATGAGGTAGGGCACGAACTTCTGAATGGAGCCTTTGTCCTGGATGGAGCCTGAGACGCCCTGCGCGATCTTGACCTTATCTCCCTCACTGTGGGAGGAGAAGGGCCTTTGGCTCAGAGGCCCCGTCACCTCTCAGGCACAGGCAGAGGTCACCACCCACAGGGTCCCACAGCAGAGACAAGCATAGCCTCTGGGTCAGGTGCCCCAGGACCGGTGCGTGGGCCCCGGCTCGCAGGACTCTAACAGCCTGAGAACATCCGGAAGTCACGGCCCCAGCAGGCTCTGCAGCGGCTGGTCCAGGGCACACACCTGAAGTATCGCTTCTGGCTGCTGCTGCATTTCTCCATGGCATCCAGGGAGCCCATGCCGCGGTACTTCTTGAGCCTCACGCCATCGGAGAAGAAGTACTCGCCAGGGGCCTCTGTGGTGGCCGCCAGCAGGGAGCCCATCATCACTGTGGAGGTCAAGGGGTCAGCGTCTCCTACCCACAGCCCTGCTGCCCCTGCTTCCAGCCCTCCGCCCGCCCATCCCCCAACCTCCCTCACCTGTGGAGGCTCCAAGGGCCAGGGCTTTGACCACATGCCCCACAGTCTGGATGCCACCATCGGCTATGACTGGCACACCGAAACGCCGGGCGTACTCGGCCACCTTGTACACAGCAGTGCCCTGGGGCCGGCCGCAGGCCATCACTGGAAAGGGTGGGACACAGGACAGAAGCGACTCAGCAGGCCTCTCCGCGGCCCCACATCTGGGAGAGGGACACACGGAAGGGTGTGTCTGAGGCAAGAGACAGAGGCCAACATGTCACTCTGGAGACGCAGGCCACCCAGTCTGAACACACCCCGGGGGCGGGGGGTCAGCGCTGTCAGCTCACCCCAGAGCACAGAGCCCCCACACTGGTGCTCCCCGCCATCCCCTGCTCCGGATGGACAAGCCTCTATGGGTTCTCCAGAGTTCTCATCTGCAGAAGCTGGAACTAATTCCTCGCTCTAACTACTCACGGCCCCCTCTGGGCAGAGACTTGCACTATTTATCTGACCAAGGTTCTTCAGGTTTAAGGTGGAAATCCCAAGGACACAGCAATTTGCTACGGACAGTGTGAGGCAGGCTACGCTAGACAAGGCCTTCAGTTTTGTGCCCACTTACACCTAAAGCTCAGCACAGTGCCTGGCACAGAGGAGGTGCTTGATTAGCACACAGTAGGTGAGAGAGGGCCTTAGCCCACCATGGGGGTCAGCCCGGCGAGGTGGGATCTCCACAGGCAGAGGCCCTGAAGACGAAGAGGGGAGATGTTCTGGGAGGGAAGGCCAAACAAGTCACTCAGTGTTCTGGAGAAATGTCCTTCACAAAAGGAACCGGACCCAATTCCACTGACGAGTCAGATCTAGCTCCTCGAGAGCCACCCTACAGGTCAGTCACTAGCCTTCAGGAAGATCACTCAGCCTCATGGGGATACAGCAGGCTGTTCCCTCACGCTCTGTGTCATAGGAGTCCACCGTGCAAAAGGGCTTCCGACTGAGTATCACTCTCCCACCGCTCTCTTATCATCCAAGGTAAGACGAGTCCGTAAGGTCTCTATCTACTCAGGGACGTGGTGTCTTCATGCCTTAAGCACCTGTCTCGGTCACACATCCAACCCAAACCCTCACATGGCTTCTAACAGGCACCATGAAAAGTAGTCATACCAGCCTCGGGCCCCAGACTGGACTTCCTTGACTAGAATCTGCAGACTCAACAGGCTGGCACACACCCCAACCCAGTGCCCTCATCTGCTCACCCCCGGCCTCCCCCAAGTCCACAGGCACATGCAGCAGAGGCTGTGGACTGCTCATCCCAAGCCTACGTCCAAGGAAGGGCTGGCAGGGCCACACGTGCCATGCATGGAAGCAGAGCAGGGCCTGGCCACACGGGCAGGGGCTGTTCCAGCCAGCACCCTCTCCCGCTCACCTTCCTGGGTGATGCAGATGGAGCCACAGCCCATGCCGACCCGCAGCCCGTCCACACCAGCGTCGACCAGGTTCTTGGCCTGGGCAGCTGTCACTACTGAAAGTTGGAGGAGAAAAGAGAGGAACAATATAAGGATGGGATATCAAAGCCCTGCCCCGCCCAGCGGCTCCCTGGAATTTCAGTCTAGCGCCCCTCCCACACCTACAGTACCCCAAGCCCATCCCGTCCCTACCACATGCACAGGAGCAGTGCCATCCCCAGTGGTGCTAGGGGCAGAGAAGGGTTACAGAGCGAGGAGCAGGAGCCAGGGGAGGGGGCACCCTGCACTCACCGTTCCCCCCAATCACCTGGAGGTGGGGGTACTTCTGTTTGATATAGTGTACCATGGCGATCTGATACACTGAGTTCCCCTGGGAGGAGTCCTGTAAACAGGGGACAGAAACTCAGGCTGGACAGGGAGCCTTGGAATCGCCGGCTCCTTGGATCACATGGAAACTCTTAGGATTGCTTTTTCTGTTTTTTCCCTAGGAAGTCACTGGATGTTCTCGGCTGAGGGCAAAGCAAAGCAGACCTGCTTCCCCAGGAGGCCAAACACACACCAGGCTCAGCCGCCGAGCACAGGGCCCTTCCTGCCCCTGAAGAAAAAGCCAGCCCGAGAACTGCCGCCATTCTGATCTCTGCTCTTCCTTCTGTTTCTTTTCTTTTTTGTAATATGACGGATAAACTGAGAACCCTGCACTTGCCAGGCAGGCACAGCACCACTGAGCAAAAATCCCAGCCTTTCCCTTCTATTTCTTTTGCAGTGTCAGGAACTGAACCCAGGACCGACCACACACTGGCCAAATGCTCTGCGACGGAGCTACATCTCCAGCCTTTCTCTTTTTAGTTTCATACAAGGCCTCACAAAATTACCCAAGGTGACCTCAAACTTGCAGTCCTCCTGCCTCAGCCTCCCAAGTAGCTGAAATTACAGGGGTAACCACTGTGTCTACCTTAGAGTTTGGATGATGAATACTCTCCAAAAGGAGCTGTGTGCTGAAGGCTTAGGCCAGGCCATATATTATTGTGAGGGGATGGAGCTTTTAAGAGGTGAGACTCAGTAGAGGAAGCGATGGCATCGGAGGCATTCCCTGGAAGGGGCGGTGGAGACCCAGCCCCCCTTTATCTGTTTCCCGTACCATAAACAACCTCCCTGCCACAGTTCCCACCATGACGCACACATGTGCTGCCAAAGGCCCACAGCAACAGGGCTCATGGGTTGGACCAAAGCCCTGAAACTGTCTGGCAAACAAGCCTTTCTTCCTTCTAAACTGGCCATGCCAGGTATTCTGTCACAGCATCAGAGAGCTGTCACAGGGCGTACCCTGCTCCCCCCACCTCGCTGACCAAGTGACACGAACTCCTCTGAGATGCAGCTTCCTCCTCTAACAACTGAGGGTGGCCCTCGTTTCCAAAGGGGCTGCTGTGCCAAGATTAATGAACAAATATCCACAAAGGTCATAGCTTGGTGTCTGGCAAGCAGGGGCTCTCAGGGAACATATGGTGTCACCATTAGCCATGAGGAGGGTCCCCAATGCTCCGGGCCCCACGGAGAGAGTACCACACCCCTCAGAATTCTGATACCAGCAAGCACACAGAAACCCTGAGAAAGTCAAGGGAGGGTCACGGCCTAAAGTAAGAGTGTGCGGAACTGAGACCCTCCTTACCAGTACAATGACGTCGGCGCCTGCCTGGGTGAGCAGGTCCAGGCGGTATTTGTCATCCTCACGGGTGCCCACAGCGGCCCCACACAGCAGCTGCTTATGGGAGTCCTTGGAAGCCAGAGGGTAGTCTCGGTTCTTCTTCAGGTCCGTGCGGGCAATGATGGCCACCAGCTCGTCCCGATCATTAACAATCGGCAGCTTCCCTGAGAGGAAGGTAGAGGTGAGGCTGAGACAAGGGTGGGGGACCAGGCAGGGCATGTTGGACACGGGGATACAAATCTCCCACCCTTAAACACCACTGGAGTACCCAAATCAGCCACTAGGTGGCAGCACCCACCCAGGAAGTACTCCTGAGAAGGGGCCTGATCCTAAGAGCAGGAACTGCAGGCAAGCAGGTTCCTAAGGCTCTTCCTGTCCTATGCGGGAAGTGGTGTTGGAACACTGACAGCCTTTCACCTGCTGGACCACAGGCCAAAACGGTCAAAAACTCCTAGCCAGGGCCCTGATCCGAGGCTGCCCTGCAAGGGCAAATGTGCACCTGCCCCACACACAGCCCAAAGAACTCTCCACTACGGACTGGGGAGACGACACAGCAATCATGGGAGTGTGAGGTGTAAGCAGCTCTAATACTCAAACTGAACTGCAGGACTATCAGGCCTTTAACACTTAACAGTTAACCCCGCGCTCACTCGGGCAGCGGAGTGTGTTTACAAACTGACTCTCAGGCAAGTGTCATTTCAACTAGCCAGTTCTTATACTGAACAAATTTGATAAATTTCCTGTTAAATGTGGGAATACAGAAAGCAACACATCTCAGGCTTTTAAAACCACAAAACCTTTCGGTGCTTGGGATGGAACACAGAACCTTTGCGCTAAGCTGCATTCCCAGCCCGTTGTTGTAATTGTTATTTTTGTTCTGAGACAGTCTCAGCACAACAGAAGTTTTGTTGTTGTCATTGTGTTTCATTTTTTGGAGACAGTCTCACTACACACTGCAGGCCGGACTGAGCCTCCCAGTGTTGGGCCATGGCGCCCACTCACAGGTCCCTTTCACATGGAAAGCACCTCACAGCTTTAAGAAACGCACTGCGGGGATGCTCAATTAGATTTCTCCCGAGCCAGAAGAAGGACATTGGAAATCGTGCTCCAGCCTGCCTGGGGTGATTCAAACCTTCCTCAAGAGCCAGGGAGCGGTGACCTGAGGGGCCACGGAGGAAGAGAGGGGCCGGGAGCCCAGGAGTGAGGTTGCGGTTATGTGCTCTGCTTGTCCCGGTACCTTTCTTGCTGCGCTGCAAGATCTCATTTGCCTCTTTCAGCGTCACACCTGCGGGAGCCACCACCAGCTCCATCCGGGGCGTCATGACCTGCGGGCCGAGAACACGTGCCTGCAGGTTGGCGGGTGAAGAGCAGCCAGGCCTCCCTCTGGTCCCGCCACAAGCACCACCTTCCCTCGCCCCAGCCCCGCTCGCCCTGCCCCGCAGGCACCTCGCTGAGCAGCGTGGTGTGGTCTTTCTCAGCGAGGAAGTCAATGTCTCTGGAGGTGACAATGCCCACCAGCTTGCTGCCCATGGTGCCCGTCTCAGTGATGGGGATGCCAGAGAAGCCGTGCCGAATCTTGGCCTCCAGCACATCGCCCACAGTGTGCGAGGGGCTCAGCACTACAGGGTCTGTGATGAAGCCCTGCTCAAACTTCTGCAGGCAGAAGGGGGAGGAAAGGGCTGGAAGGAAGCCAGGGTTCCCAGTGGGGTGAGGGGCCAGTGGGAGAATGAGGGCTCAGCCCTGTGCCCTCCCTGTGAGGACAACGACCAGCCAGTAGTGCAGCAGCCTGCACAGGAGGCAGGAGATCTGGCAACGCAGAGCCTGCTGGGCGGCGTCTTTCTGGAGACAAGCCTCGTACTTGCCTTGACCTTCCGTACTTCATTGGCCTGGAACTCTGGGGTGCAGTTGTGGTGAATGAAACCAATTCCTCCCATCAGCTGGTGTAGAGGGAAGTGTGGTTAGAACCAGGGCGCATCCCCCTCTGCCTGTCCTCCCGCGCAGCCCACCCTGTTCAGTCTCCTCTGCCCTCGGGTCCCTGCTCAGGCACAGGACTCACAGCCATGGCGATGGCCATGTCGGCTTCTGTCACAGTGTCCATGGGAGAGGAGATCAATGGCGTCTTCAGCGTGATCTTCCGGGTCAGGGCTGACGTCAGGTCCTGAGGACAGAGGCACAGCCTACCTAAGGGTTTTATCAGCACCCAGACTAACACATACCTCTCCTAGCAGCCAAGTTCTGTTTTTTGTTTTTTTTTTTTTGAGACTGGGTATCGCTTTGTAGTTCAAGTTGGCCCTGAGCTCACTATGTGGCCCAGGCCATCCTTCTGCCTCTGCCTCCCGAGTGCTGGAATTACAGGTGTGAGTCACCACACTCGGCATTGTGGTCTGTGGTACCAGGGATCAAATTTGGGACCCTGTACTTCCAAGGCAGGTGCTGGAACCATGGAGCTAAATGCCCAGCCCAGCAGCCAGGTCCTTGTCTAGATTCTGGTACAAGCGAAGGTGCTGAGTAAACTTTATTGAACTTAAGAGCAGAACCAAGAAGGCCTCTTTAATCACTGGCATAAGGAAAATACATAGAACAAGCTGAATGCACCCCTAAAATGTCTGTCTGGGTTAGCTCTGGGACAGGGCAGTGAGCAAGGCTCATGCTCCACTTGTACAGAAAGATATGAACACAAGACACACAGACAGGATGATTTCAGCTACAAAGAAAACAGTGAGGCTGAGTGGTCCTTGGGAACATGTGCTGGGATTCCAGGCGACAGAGGCTGGGACAGGACAGGCACAGAGTCCAGGACAGTGGGTGACCCCGGGGCTGGTGCTCTAGAGAGGAGTCAGGTTTGCAAAAGCAGCTGAATGCCTTACTGTAAAGATCCAAAATGCAAAATGCTCCTAAGTGCTGAACTTTCTGATCATCAACATGATACTACGAGTGGAAAACAGTACACTAGACCTCCTCTGACAGGACAGTCAAAATAGGCAACCTAGGGCCAGGGATTTAGCTCAGCAGTTCCAGTGTCTGACTTGCAAGCACAAGGTCCAAAGTTCGATACCTGGTAACCATATACCACAATGCTGGGCATGGTGACTCACACCCACCAGCAATCAGTACCACATACCACAATGCCAGGCCTGTAATCCCAGCATTCAGGAGGAAGAAGCAGGAGGATTGCTGTGAGTTCAAGGCCAGTCAGGGTTACAAAGTGAGTTCAGGACCAGCCTGAACTACAAAGTGAGATCCTGTCTCAAAAATAAAGAAGGTGGCACCCTAAAAATTACTATTTAAAGTGACTTCCAGGCTATATAAGGTTTAAATGAAATGCAAGTGAATTTCTGGTTTCAATTTAGGTTCCACCCCTAAGATATGTTATTGAGTGTACGTGTGTGTGTGTGTGTGTGTGTGTGTATGTGTGTGTGTGTATGTGTGTGCACACGCCAATATTCCAAAATCTGAAAATAATAAGAAATCCTAAATACTTCTGGTCTCGACCATTTCAGATAAAGAACACTCAACTTGTATATGACTGTGAGTCATCTATGGACGATACCTATGAAAGGCCAAATCAGACCCCTCTAAAGTTCAGGTCATCAGCGGCTGATCCTAGTCCTCAGCCCCACAGACACAGGCTTTGCTACAGCAGTCTTGAGATTCAGAGGGCCCTGAAGTCAGTCACAGACCCTGAACCAAAACCCTAGCTAGCTCAGAGCCTAGAAAAAGCCTCTCCGATCAAATAGAGAAAAGCTCAACCCCTCCCCCTTCTTCCTGTCAGAAGGTCCAGCTTCTGGTACAAAGCCAAGGACGGCATTTTATTTTTTAATTTTTTTTTAATTTTTTTTTTTTTTTTTTGAGACAGGGTCTTGTTTTGTAGTACATGCTGGCTCTGAACTCACTATGTAGCCCAAGCTAGCCTCAAACTCAAAGCAATCATCCTGCCTCTGCCTCCTGAGTGCTGGGAGTACAGGCGTGAGCCACCACGCTCAGCACTGTGGTATGGAGTACCCAAGATCAAACTCAGGACCTTGTGCTCACCAGGCAGATGCTAGAAATACTGAGCTAAATCTCTGGCCCCAAGGAGGGTATTTTAATAAATTTTGTTAAACTGAACAGCTTCACTAAGGAGATTTCCTGGTTGCTTTCATAAGGGAAATATACAAAATAGCCAAAATTTCTCCTATAAATCTGTCTGGGTCAGCTCTGGGTACACATAGATTAAAATGTGAATTTCTCCAACACATAAATGACCTAAGCACGTTCAGGCTTTTGGTCTTCCATGAGACTCAGATCAGAACAAACAGTAATAATAACAGCAACAGTAAGAGGGTGTTTTTGGCTGGGTGTGGTGGCTCCAGGACAATCAGCATAAGTCTGAGACCAGCCTGGGCTACATACTGAGTTCAAGGGCAGCCTGCACTACATAGCAACACCTCATCTCAAAAACCCCAAATCAAGCAAACAAAACAATGATTTTTTTTTTTTATGTCCATGGCCTTATCATAAAGTCATTAAGCTTTACTGATTTATACTATCTCCACAGGCTCTCTTGGTTTACATGACAATACAACCATATACAATCAGTATATACTAAGTGTATTAATTATTCATCCTTTTGATTCAGTGCTGAGGCCCTTGTAGAAAGCAACGCATGAAGTTTCTTTGTATCCTTCCAAAATCCTCTTCCTTCTAACCCTCTTGCCAGTTATATCCACTGCCAGGCTAGTGACCAATCACTGACTACCATGACTTTATGAGCTTCCATCCTGTCCTTGCTCAGCATTTCAGACAACATCCCATCCTTCTGGCCCATATAATAAAGTGGCCACACCCAAGCCCTCCTAGCCCAGGCCCTTTACTGAACCCCTCCTCGCTTTATCGGTGATAGTGTCCTCTGCCCTCATGCCAGGTCCCCACTCAGGATCTCCCCTGCACCCCCAACCCTCTGCAGCTGCCTGTAACTCCATCAGGCATAACCCTGTGCCTCTGTCAGTTCCTCTGGCAAAAATAAAAGTCGTACCCACCACATTCTTAAGAAAAGTCTCTTCCACGCCCTGCTCTTGAGTGAGCCCCTCATCCCACACCCATCCCCCCATGCCTGAGCCACGTCAAAGTCATCGGTACTCACCACCTCATCCGTGATGAAGTCTATGAACCCCGGGAGGATCAGGAAGTCGCTGTGAAGATAGAAAGTGAGTGCTCCTGGTGGGCAGGGGTGCCAGAGGAGAGCAAGGGGCTGGGGAGAGGCACAGGCTGGACAAACTCTCCCATTCCCCTCACTGGTGTCTTTCTGACTCTGGTCCAGAGAACCAGAGGCAAAGACGACAGGAAGGCAGTGCACCTGGCACCCAGGTGGTTAGCTCACAACTTTCATCGCCCTCACTCCCACATGGTCACATGCAACAGATAAATGCCTGGCCTCGAACACTGCTCAGGAAGTGAACCAGAAAGCCCAGAACCTGACAACTATTTTGTAGGGCAGCAAGGCATGACCATGACCAAGCACAGGACAAGCTGCCACCCCAGCACCAGGCTGCTGAGTCACACAGGTTCAAAGCTGTATGAAGGGCCCCCGGGGCCTGAGGGCAGGGCCAGTTCTGACAGCACTGACAAGGGCGACCAACAGACCTGGGCCAGGCAGGAAAGGGGAGCAAGGAGGCACTGAGGTTGGGACTGGCCAGAGTATGGCTGCTGTCCACACCACAGCGGGCTAGGGTCTCAGCGAAGCCCAAAATTAGAGACCAGGGCTGCATGGGCGGGTCTGGGTGCCATACTGCAGCCCAAGGGCCCCACGGGAGCAACCTGCCTGAAATCACAGCAGGTTGACAGACACACCCCAAAAGCAAACGCCACACACTCCAGGAAAACTCTAAACCCAGCTAAGTAAAACAGCAGGCACCTCTCTCCTAGGAAGAAAAAGCCACAGAGCAGATGAGAGTGGGGTATATCAAAGATATACTCTTTCCCCATCACCAGAGTTTCGGCTGCCCCCACCCCTCGGCAGGAAGAGGCCTTCCGCATGGCAGGGAAGGCTCCCTTAGAGGCCGGAGAAGAAGTGCTGGAGTCTGCACTTCTCCACATTCTCTGGATTAGACACACACTCAGTGGGGGCAAAAGAGGGGACCCTCCCCAGCAGTGTCATGTACCCTGGTGTTCAGAGATCCTGCCTGCCATGCAGGAACAATCAAAAGCCAGTCAGGAGACGGGAGAGCCCCATGCTGCTGTTAGCTGGCCAACAACGCCAGTCTGCCCCGGGCCTGGGTTCAAGTGCTCCTTCCTGGCAGGGGCATGGTGCACCACAGTCCTGCAGCCAGGAGGTACAGCTGCTGCCAGGCCCGCAGCAGGCAGGTCACCTGGCCCAGGGCCCACAGAAAAGACAAACTAACCCAAGGCAGATGGGTAGGTCTCCATCCTTTGGCAAAACTCCACACTGGGTGGGCTTATGGGTAGTGGTCACAGAACACTCAGGCTGCGGCCCAACCTGTGGGCAGGAAGGGCACAAGCAGAAGGAAGACTGGACTGGGTGGTGGGGAAAGGGGGTCACTCCACACTCTCATGGGGCCTCTCCTGGGGACAACACTCAAACAGCTGCCTGGGCTGGGCCCCAAAAATCCCTCTGCTCTCCTAGTCTGTCTGGGAAGCAGACAGTGAATGTCTGGTTAGTCTCCTCGGAATTCCCACACCTGGCCTTCCCTTCTGTGGGGCCAAGACGCTCTGAGTGGAGGAAGAGGGCAGGCCATACACAGATCTGGCCGGAGACAAGTCCAGGCACCACGGCCGCGATGTCGCTGTGCCACGTCCGTCTGCTCGCGGGCCTCCTCCTTGCTTTGCCCAGCCCCCATCAGCTCTAAGTCACTCTTATTGGCCCCGGGTCCAGAGCCGTCAGCGGCCGGTGGCCGCGCACGTGCAAGGCCAGCGGACCGCGGTGCAGGGATGCGCGCACCCAGGTGGGGCCGAGTCTGCGCTTACTTGTAGGTGAGGCCATCGGCGTTGGCGAAGAGCTGCTGCGCCGTGAGCCCGTCCTCGGGAACGTAGCCGGTGCCGCCGCTGATCAGGTAGTCCGCCATGCTGCCGGGGGACACCGCGACCCGACATAAACACCGCGCGGGGCCGCCCCGCCGCCGCGGCTGCTGCTGCTGCTGCTGCTGCTGCTTCTGCTGACGCGGGCCACGCTGCCGGGCCGGGCAGGCCAGGGGCGGGGGCTGCGGCAGGGCCGGCGCCGCCCTCTGCTCCCGCCCCGCCCTCGGAGCCGCGCCTCCGCCCCGCGCACAAAGGCCCTGCCCGACCGCCCAGCCACCACCGCCGCGCAGCGCGGCGCACGGGCCGCTGGCTTTGGCACAGCGACCCCTCTGGCAGCTGCCAAGAGGGTGATGCGGGACCAGCAGAGGCGGGCCGGAGACAGGCGGGACACGCCCCCTTCGCCCATCCTCCGCGCGCTCCCAGGGCCACAGTCCCCACTGCTAACCGCAGGAGTACCTCTAATGCGATTCTGCTTTCCCCTAAGGCCAATCCTCGGACCCTGATCAGAGCCCAGAACTCTGAAAAACTGCTCGTGGCTTGCAGCTCCGTAACACACAGGCGGTAGATATTGGACCACTGGACTACTTGCCCCGACCCAAGATCATTCCGACAGGCCAGGCTTTTCTTTTCTTTTTCTTTTTCCAGTACTGGGGATCGAACTCAGGTTATGCGTTTGCCAGTCAGGCATGGTACCACTGAGCTACATCCCGGCCCTGAGGATTATTTTTAACAATTACACTCCTTTACCTTCCAGCAGCTTTAGAGCCCTCCACAATCTACAAATCATTTTTCATTAAATCACATTTATTAATCCATTAATTGTTAATTACTAGGGCCCCCTTAATAGGACACACAGTTTCAAAAGTGGGGAGACATAAAGCTCCCAATCACTGGCCTAAGAATTCAGTCTGACCCTTCTACCCTCTTCACTTTATACATTAGCAAAGAAACCAGGAATTGGGCCCCATAGTTTTGTTTTTGAGAGAGAAGACCAGAGAGGCTCAGTAGCCTGGCTCAGACAAGTAGGTAGGCAGACAAATCAGAGGTTAGAAAACTTCTAAAAATGTCCTAGAGTATGAGTTTGGTGGCCTTCGGCCTGCAAGATCCATATTTCTACCTGGAACAGGGCGATTAGATAGGTAGTGGCGTGATTCTCCTGTAAGGGAAGATGTGGTAACAGCACCTCCTCGCTCCCATCACCAGAACTGCTAATGCTGCTCCGGGACACACTGTACAGTCTCTTCCCTTTGCTCTCCTGTGCTTCCCACAGTTCACTCGTGGTGAGAGAAGAGAATGAGTGGACAAGGACAGTCCTTTCCCTGGCAAGAGGATACAGTGTGGCACAAGCAGGCTCCTTCCCTGGCCCTGTGAGGCTGGGTTTGTTTACCTCTCCGCAGTGTAGTGGCAGCCAGGCTCAGGGGAGCCTGGGCTTCAAGCCACAGGCTCCTGGGATGCCCAGCCTCCAATGATGCCCCCGGGACCCTGCCAGGAAAACAGACTGTGCCATCCATGCACAGAGGGAAAGGGAGGCTTCTCACAAGGCTCAGAGTGTTAGAAGAGACTCAGAGATGTCCTCTTGCCTCTTACTGGGAGGGGAAGAGATGGGGGCATCACAGACCCCCAGGCTCCCTTCCCCACAGCGGGGTCTAAAGGCAGAAGGAGCCCTTCAAGACAAGTGGTCATCAGACAGGGTCCCACTCTGTGGGAGCTGGGGTCAGGTTGCCAGCAGTACCTGGGAAGCGCCTCTGGTTCTTTAGCACTCACCCCTGCAGCCTGAGCCATACTGGTGGGGGCAACCTGAGAGGACAGTGCCAGAGACTCTTATTGGCCATGTAAGGCCAGAGCAGTGAGACCAGCCAGTAAAGCCCTGTGGCATTTCTGGCCACAGAACAGCAGGGCTACCATGCCACCTGCAGGCTCAGAGCACCAGCAGTCCCCCAGTGGTCTCTGTGGGTCACTATCCTCTACAACACATGTCAAGAATGTCTAGGCTACTCATCGAGGATCCCTCAGGGCTAGGTCCCAGGAAAGCAGCAGAGCTCTGACATCTCCAGTGACCTTAATGTGACATCTATCCCAGTTTAAGACGCTGGGCCCAGGGGAGGAGGTTAGCTTGTGGGGAGGGTCACCTTCCCAGTGATTACAGACCTCACTGCCCCATGCCCCCTCCGGCTCTGACCTGTGTCGGGCTCATTACTCTAAGCTGCTAGGCTCAGCCCTGGGTTAGGCTGTCCATTTCCAGAGACTTAATCCACCCCGTCCCCTCCTCCCTCTTCCTGATCTTCCCCAGCTGCTTCCTCCACGGGGAGGAGACACCGAGGCAACCACTGAGCTTCCACAGCCCAAGGGTTGTTGGCCCCCTGAGACTTTCCCCCTAGCAGCTGCAAGGGGGAGGGGACAGGTCTGAACCTCTTCTTCAGCCGAACAAGGCAACAGGACCCAGCAGGGTACTGAAGTCCAGGCAGGGAGCCCAGAAGTCTCTATGTGGTCTGGGGTGTTTGAAGGAACAAGGTTTCAAAACACTTTTCGGAGATAAATGGTAACAGCAGGTGCTGCAGCTCACCTGAGGTGGAGCCATACAGCAGCTACACTGGACTCAAAGCCAGAACCTCTCTCCCTATCCTTTTGGGCTGGTGAAGGTGGACTCAGGTCCAGCCAGCAGGATTTGATCTCATTCATTATACCACCTGGCTGGGGCTCAGGTTTTACACTGGCTCTTCTGAGCTTAATGCAGGGGTGTGTGGCCCTCACCACAGCAGCATTATCTGGGGAAGGGATGCTCCTGAGTGCCCCTGGCCTCAACTCGGAAATGAGCTTTTTGCAATACCTGCTCTGGGCAAGGCACGGCTTAAAGCGACCATGTGCCTCCACCTGCTCTCTCCCCTACTGTGGCTGGTCCCAGTCACCCTGCGCCCTGAACACCAGCAGCTAGATTCCTAGTACAGGGGAAAGAAACGAAGGACAGGGGTCGGCTGAGCCAGAGTCAGTACTAGAAAGGCAGCCTGCATGTGAAGGAGGAGGAAGGCTTCCTAGCCCCTGAACTGTTAAAAGTTCTCACCCAAGTCACCAGGCCCTGGGCAGCGCTACCGGGCTAATTCCCCCAGACTACCTTCCCTTTACCCCAAACTAACCCAGCTGCCAGGTCACTTCCCCCAAGCTGCTGAGCACAAGCAGATGGAGAAAAGAGAAAGTCCAAATCCTCTGTACTGGAAGGACACTAGGACTACATTTCAGATTGCGGTACAATCCAGAGATTAGCCCGCTGTCTCTTTCAGTCAGTTCCCTGACGCTGGGCTCACTGCCCCTGCTCCTCCTACTAGAGAGACCCTCACCCATTCCATGACACAGCGCGGGAGCCTGAGTGTTAGCAGAGGAGCGGCAGCTGTGGCCTCACAGGGTGCATGCTTCACGGCTGTGTCTGCACCTGACCCTGGAAAGCACGCCTCTGGACACCCACAAGGCCAGGTAAGACTAGGAGTAAACAGTTTAGGAGGAGGAAGCAAAGCTGGACAGAGACTATCCAGCAGTCTGAAACCCAGGAGTTGAGCCACCTGGTTGGACCAGGTGCCGTGAGTATGTAACCTAGGTCCAATCCCGCACTAGGATTCTGGGAGTGTATTAAGGACCTGCTCTCTGGAGCAACACGCAGCAGAACGCCTTCTTCGCACAGTGCACTCTGTGCGCCAGCATCCCCTAGCCAGAGCCCGGCGCGTAGCTGTGGACTGGGCTTCAGGAAGCGAGGGGTGGAGGCGGTGCAGGGGAAGGGTGCGCGGACCTGCCCCGCCCGTCCCCGCAGCGCCCAGGGATCTGGAGCCGCTGCGCCCTCCTAGGCCTCCCGTCCCGGATGCGCCCCGCGCGCTCTGCCCTGGGCGTCACCTCTCGGGCTCGTAGCCGGCCTGCAGCAGGCGGGCGCTGTACCGCTGCGCCGCCGTCTCGTGTCCCGGGTGTTGCCGGGCTCCGGGCTCCGGAACAGCGGCGGCTCCGCCTCCCTGCAAAGACAGCGGGAGCGGCCCCGACTCCGGGGACGGAGCGAAGGGGCCCTCCATGCGGAGGCCGCGGCTCAGGCCGGAGGGAGCCTCTCCGCCCGGAGGCTCCCCGGCCCCGGCTGGGCACCGAGCGCACCAGTCGGGTCTCGGGGGCGGGGCCGCCGGGGTGGGGCCCTCGCTGGAGGCGGGTGCTAGCGGCGCGCGGGTGGGGGATCCGGGAGGAGCCCGGACTCCGCCCTTGGCCCGGAGCTAGGTCTGGCCGCTGCGCAGGCACTCGGACTCAGCCCCTTTCACATACCCGGCCGGCGTGGAGAGATCATGGGTGTCCTCGAGGGGTGGAACTAGAAAGGACCCCCGCCCTTCCCGCCATCTGGACTTGCTAGTCTCTCCCGGCGCATACTGAGGAAAATCAGAAGAGGAAGGAAGCGCAGAGGCTTGAGTTGCCCTGGCAGCCTGCGTGGGGCTTTCTGATCTCCAGACCCCCACGCGGCCTCTGCAGCGCCTCCCACCGGCCAGCGCAGACCTCCTGCGTCCGAGGAGGGGAAGGGACCGCGCCCTCTCCCCTTGCCCACTCAGCTCCCTGCACTTTCAATGGGAGGAAGATTCCCACAGCCCTCACCCCACCGTCTAGGAAGGAACAGGCCTTTGGCTGGCCTCGCTCAGAATATCCAAGTGGGCTTGAGACCGCAGGTGCTCAGAAACGTTTATCTGCTGACTGGAAAAGCACTGTGTGTCCTGGTTACCTTGTCACCGATGAGTGGATACCCTGCAGGAATGGCAAGGAAAATCCCTGCCCCCAGGCAATTTATTTGAGGAGTCAGAGAAGGCAGAAAATAAACAGCTAATTCCCCAGGTCAGTGCTAGGGAGGAGACTGATCCAGACTCAAGAAGTATCTGTATCCACCTCTGTAACAAAACACCCCAGGCTTAGTGGCTTACACCAAAACCACCTCATTATTTAATGCAAATCTATGTTTAAAGTTTCTAAAACATGGATCCACAGACTATTATCATGTTACATGTGCACCAGTGAAAACAAAGGGGCCAAAGAAACACTATTTCCATGTTGATTTTTTTTTTAAACAGGGTCTCTGTAGTTCAGGCTGGCCCTGAGCTCACTATGTAGCCCAGGCTAGCCTCAAGCTCTCAGCAGTCCTCCTGCCTCTGCCTCCCAAGTGCTGGGATTACAGGCGTGAGCCACCACACCCGGACTGTGGTATGTGGTACCGATTGCTGCTTAGCGACCGGGAACCGGTTCTTTGCGCTTGCAAGGCAGGTGCCAGAACCACTGAGCTAAATCCCCGGTCCTCCTAGATGGTTTTAAAGGAGGGTTTCGGCTTGAACTAAAGAGCAAGGCTATCACAGCCTCATGTTCCAACTTGGGGGCTGGTTGCTGACTAGCACCATTCTTCCACACCAAGGCTTTATGTCACATTAGGGTACACTATACTTTTGGCCCACCACTCAGGGCACCGTATTATCCTTTCTACCTCATATGCATTCAACATATGTGTACTGGACACTTCTCGTGTGTGAACCAAAGGCTGGGAATGGGATGGTGACCAATATGTTCATAACCACTCAAGTCCACAGGGCAAAGAGACAAACAGGAAATCCGAATACAATGGAAAAGGATCTGACAGGAAAGGGTACTCCTCCACACAGCCTAGATGCCTGAGCAATGAACAGACTGAGACAGACGTTCTGAGGAAGAAATAAACTGGAGGCCCTTGGAAGGCTCCTGGAAGTAGGCAGGAGAATAAATGAATGAACAACATACATCATAGTACACGTGCTAAAGTAGTGGCCCAGGCCAGCCTGCGCTGCAGGGTTTCTGTCTTATCTCCAGAGCTTTTGCAAATGAGATTTGCTATCAAACTATTCATTAAAACAATCATATTAGATACGACAGCCTGAGGCCGTCGGCATTTCAAAGGAAGGGGTTTTACCACCGTACTCTCTAGACTTCTGTGGTTTTCCACAGAATAGTTCACAATGTCTAAAGACATTTCTGATAGTCATGGTCAAGGGGGACAGGAGGAGGTACAAGCTAGGGATGCTGCCAGACACTCTGCAATGCACAGGACAGTCCTCCCCAAGAAGGAATATCAATAGTGCTAGAATTGACAAATCTTGGTTTGGAGAAACTAGAACTGAAAACGATATTATTTACTCTTCTAAAAGCGTCTGGACAGTGAACTGCTTCAGAGCTGTGGAATCAGTTTCCCATTCAGAGAAATGAAGAGTATTGGAATAGATGACAGAAAGTCCTTCCCAGCTTGAAAAAACAATATGTGAATCAAATATAGAATTAGGACACATTTAACATAGGCTGTAAGACACAGGAGTGGTGGTCAGTCCCGGCACTAGTCTAAAAGACTCTCACTTTCCAAACTTCTTAGAATCAGATGCTGAGGCTATTCTTCAAAATTCTATCAGCAGAGCTGGGGATTTAGCTTAGTGGTTCCAGCGTCTGCCTTGCAAGCACAAGGTCCAGGGTTCGATCCCCAGTAACCACATACCACAATGCCAGGTGTAGTGACTCACTCCCACCAGCAATCAGTACCACATACCACAGCAGTGGCTCATGCTGTAATCCCAGAACTCTGGAGAAAGCAGCAGGAGGATTGCTGAGTTCGAGGCTGAGTTCAGGCAGGAGCAGCCTGAACTACAAAGCAAGACCCTGACTCAAAAAAAAAAAAAATGTCTGAGCAGCTGGGTGAGGTGGTTCACACCTGCAATTCCAGCACATGGGAGGCTAAGGCAAGAGCATCATCACAGGTTTGAAGCCAGCCTAGGCTACATAGTACGTTTAAGGCCTAAAACTACATAGTGAGACTTTGTCTCAGAAAACAAAAACAAAAAACAAAACAAAGACTTACGAAGCTCCTGCCTCATCAATGTGGGAAAAACAGGCATCAGAAAGGTGCAAAGGGATTAGCTAGTGTTTGTCTTTGAAGTTATCACAGTGTAGGAGAGCAGGAAAGCAAAGAAAACTACAGTGAGAGAAGGAAATCAAGGGCAAGGAGAAGATCAACATCAAATTCGAGTATTTACATGTCACACACGAGAATAGGCCCTCTACATACTTTTCTCATTAATCCTCCCTGTGTCCCATCATTTCTGCCTATTTCTCTCTTGGGCCAGGAAACAGGCCTAGGAAAGTTAAGCAACTTATTCACCATCAGCGGGATGACTGATGGAGTCCAGGAAGCCCCATAAATTGTTCTGTTTTGAGACCAGGCCTTTGCGTAGTCCAAGCTGTCTTTGAACTCACTATGTAGCCCAGGTTGGCCTCAAACTTGCAACTATCCTCCGGAGTGCTGGGATTACAGGTGTGCGCCACCATGCTCCGCCTCCATGGGCTGTTGACTCCAACCCTGGACTCTCTTCTGAGGACTCACACTACGTGGGCAGAGCACAAGCAAAGGAGGGAGACGGTCTATTCTGGGAGGACAAATGAGAGGTTCCCAGGCAAGAAATACACTCTGATCATTATTATTATTATTATTTAATATTTGGTGGTGCTAGGATTGAGCCTAGGGCCTTCACAAGTGCTAAGCCCGTGCTGTACCATCGAGTTTCACCTCTGTCATTTTAGATGTCCTCCTAGTAACTTGCCTCTCTTTCCTCCTGCCCCTTCAGCAGAGAGGCTAAGAGAAGCACAGCTCACATCAGTGGCCTTCAAAGGCATCATTCAGATTATTTTGTGATTCCAATGGATCTGAGTAATTACTACTTGAAATAAGTAGATTTGGGCTTGAGAACATTTTTGGCTGGAAATTACATTTTTTGGAGGGGTAGGCCATGGTGGGGCAGCTTTCAGACTT